>JAOXNN020000001.1:1649619-1701478 GCA_028571205.2 Hydropsyche betteni
CACAATCGGGTTTTCACATTTTATCGTTTTCCGTTTCTTAACAAATCTACAGCCGATGTTATTAACATCGGGCCTATTTACTAGTAATATCATAAGATGAAATTTGTAATTTAAATTCTCGAAAATTATCTTTTTTTCGTAGCGAATAATTTCAATAAAAAAATATTAAAATTCAATAATTTTTAAACATACGCGAAACAATAATTTTATACATCATTTATTTAATCGATGCTCATTAACGCTGCCATAAAAATTAATGAAGTCATAAAATTTACTTTCACTATAAAATTAGTTTTATTCTTGTGTAAAATTGATTATTTTCTAAGTCAATCAAAATTTAAAATGTCCACGTAACAAATATGGCATACTTGTTTATATCTGTTCCGTAATAATGGTTTCATCAATCATTTATAATTACAAGGCGTGGTCGAAATTGGTTCAATCAATGGTGTCTTAATCGAGTATCTTACATATTTTAATATTCAATTCTATATATACGTTCTCATAAATCGTTGGTGAGCACGACAATGAAATGTTGAGAATAACTTATCGAGATGCTGGTTCCTGGAAAAAGGAATAAACAAACATTGAATGGAGATAATGGAGCGCACAAACAACCAATGCACAATGGTCCTCTTCTATTCTAATGGTAATTTCACGCATTTCACCACAGCAAAAATTATTATCCGACCCCTGAATTCGTATTCGCAGTGGTTCTACAATATCTGTGATTGTACATATTTTATTTTATTATATAAAATATTTTTCAATATAAATATAATAGATAGAAAATGTGTTCTTTTATATTGATTGTGTTCGAAATCAAAAACGCTTATCATTGTTTTTGGACTGAATTGTGCACTGTCATCTTCTTACAATAAAAATAGTTGTCTATCCATACTAATTTATATTAAAGATTATAATCACAGTTAAATTCATACATGAATTTAGAGATATATCATTGAATCGAATCTGCAATATCACATTTTTACTAATCAATGTATTGTTTCCGGGTCAATGATTTAGTGATAGTTTTTTTCTAAAAATAGATATGGTTGAAAAAAAACTAATCATCAAAGAAAGTTTAATATAATATTTTAATAATTCCATACATTTCTTAATATATATATAATGTATTATTATATGGATTTCTCCTTATTTTTTTTTTATTTGTTTATTTTTACTATGCGTTACGAGATTATGCATTTTTGATAAACAAAAAGCCAAAATTAACGAGCGAAAATAATGCTTATGCAAATTTCGTTAAATATTTTTTCAGGAATGATACTTAAAAAAATATACATTTGTTACTAAACAATCATATTTCGAATCAAAAGAGAAATCTCGTTCTTGTATTTATAAACAAGAATTTTTCAACATGACTTTTATAGCCTGAACTGTGGACTATTACATAAATACGAATCCATCGTTTCAAGCAACTTTTTCAACCAAAGATCTTACCGGTTTTCCATTAACCATCGCGCCTTCTAACAGCCCTCATTTTCACCACACACAACACGCCATCGAGCTCAAAACACCTTTCATCCCCGAAACCACAACGACACACTCCCATCGAGCACCACTCGAAAGAATCAAATTAAAAGCCCACCATCACTTTTTCCGCCGTTGAACTCCAGCCGTTCGGAAACACTGAAACATCCGAACGCTGTAACTGGAAGGGTTTCCGTGTGATCTTGCTATTATGCGAGCTGAACGAGGCTTTACTTCACTGGGGAACCCCCGCAATGTGGTAATTTCATTTACATAGCACACCCTCCGCCCCCTGGTGCCGCACCCCGCGCCCGCTGCCCCTTGCCCTAGTCTGCGGGTGTTTAATGGCCGGACCCTATGGCCAATTTCGAACTATACCACACACAGACGTCATAAATAATTATAATTGATTGCGGCTGCGAGTTTCGCTTCTGTGATGATGCACTTTCGGCGATTTCGGCAATGCAGTATTATTTGCGGTACGCTTTCTGTATAGGAATTTCCATTTATATCAATATAAATGGCTTTCAGGAAATATTCAAAAGATCCTGTTTTCAAAACTATTTATTTTTGCTTATAAGATAGTTGATATATTGAACGTACTGATCAAAAGAGAAAATCATTGTTCACTTTAACGATTTCAAATTGAAAGCATAAAAAAAATACGTTTGAAAATCTTTACAAGAAGTTTCTATTGAATGGCACTTTCATTCAATCAAAATCAAAATCGTAGTCTACTTTTGAATGTCTCATATCTGGTTCCTACTAAATTACACTTTGGAATTGTCACTTTTGTTATCAGTTCCGTTATTAGGTATCGATATTCGAAACTTTCTAAAAATGTAACTAATTATTGGCGAAAAATATATTCATGTGCAATATTCGAGTTCAAAATTCAACAATATTCGTGATTACGCACCATTCAATGTAATACGTGTGTATGCTGATATTTTGCAAAAATGACACGTACTCCCCATAAATACCGAATCACAATATGATTATGTGTAATTTTATGGTAATAAAAAAGGAAATCACTCATGATGAATTTTATTGTTATTTCTTCTTTAGCGATAATGACTTTCCAATGGTGAAATAAACGGTACTTGCAACAATGCACGATTTACCTAAACAAGCATTCTGTTCACGATTTTGATGCTATTTGATAAAATATGATTTGTGACTGCCAACGTTTATATTTAAGTTTGAAATGTCGGAAGCAAGTGCTTTTGAATTGCAGTTGGACTTAATCGACTAGTCGTTCTTCACTGCCAAGTCGGAATCAATATTATGTTCGAGTGATGGTAAATATTCACCGCCGATAATTACGCACAATCAATCACTTTTACATATAAATCATTGTTAGAACGTTGAATGGCTATTCTTTTTTATGCATATCTATTTGAATCACTGACGTTTGAAATTAATTTTTTTTATTGAGGTTGAGCCTTAGTGCACCATAAAAAGATCATGCAATCAATGAATTGTTTTAAATTTACAGTCATTTTAATCAATCGACTATTAGAATAAGAAATCACAATTATAATTTAAAATTTAAAAAAATATATATTTAGTTCGAAAAATTCTCGATATTTATTAAATTTGTAGTTCATTCAATCATTTTGACGAGCTGAAAAAATAACGAGCAAAAAATTGCACTCTCGCATTTTTTAACGCGCATCAGCTTCTAGAACAGCTACCGCAAACCGACTAAAACACAAGGTGAAAATTTCGCAATCAATCAAATTCAAAAACACATAATAAAAAATAATTTTATCGAAACAACTCTCAAATTTGAGCATCTGAAAATGGAAGGTAGGACCTCCCTGGCTAGCTCGTCCTCGTGATATATGGCGGCATTGTGATGTTAATGCTGGGACCGCGGTCCGCAGCGCACTCGACTAGCCAAACTTGCGATATTAAACCGACGTTCATATCGCGACCCCCAGTTACGTTTAACCCTTTAAATGCCACGGCCGACAATTGTTACGACGCCGACGACAGTCCCGTCATACCGGCAACCCCAATTAAACGGGAGCAACAATGGTGGCAACGAGTAATGAAAGAACCTTTCATTTTTTTTTGTTCGGTTCTTTTATTACTTTCACCTATCAATGTGTCTCCTATGCGGATTCAGATATCATCGGGTTTCAATTAAGTAATTTTATGTGTATATTCATGTGTCGAAAGTGTGACGTATACTTTTTGGAGGATCATTAAAGCCACGTTAATATTATGTAGATTTTATAAGCGAGCCGAAGACACTCGGTTCGAATTAGCCCACCATTGCACCGGTCTGGGGCGAAACAGCCTCCGTAATCATTCTCATACATATTCATTATAGTCTAATTAATCATTTCTCATACCCAGGTAAACTGCGGGCAACAAAGCGAAAGGGGTAGCTGCGAATATTAGACAAGGGTAAAAGGGAAGCTCTAGATATGTATATGAGAATTCTACCGTCGCACGTGGTGAGAGTGTAATTACGAAGACTGAAATGTCCGCACGTTTTAAATCTTCACAGTGAATGATCGATAGAATACGAGAAATTGCATTGAATCGTTATGAATGTTGAATCAAATCAAACTTGAATGGAGAGAAATATTTAAATTATAGTAAATCGCTTATGTTAGTGTACAATGCGGGAGTGCTTCCGCGACACGTCAATTGCAATGATGTTGCTAAATCAAGTTCACGCTTTGAATGTTTGTATTGTGATAAAATAATAATAAAAGACAATGGGCAAACAAATAATGGCAAGGAAAAGCGAATAACTGAAATGTGATTTTGAAATTAAAAAAAGCTTAAGTTTTATAAGAAAATATTGTACAACGAACACCTATGTAAATTCTTAGATTATGATATGGGTAAATTATTTCAAATCACTTGTTTTGAAAGTGTATGAAATTAATTATAAATTGATTACTTGGGGTTTGAAACAAAGCATAGAAATAGACAATAACTAATCGTGAAAGGCGAAAATCTTTTGTTCTAAGTATACAAAAAAAAATTCAGCTGAGTTTATCTTCCGATAGAATAGTTGTGCTAATTTTGCTGTCCATCAACTTTTGCGAGTGAATGATTTAAAAGCATCGAACACTTTAAAGATTCAACCCGCTAATGATGTTATTTAAAATGATTAACGGACCAGTGCTAAAAAAAAGAGCAACACTCTTTCCATGCTAACAAAGCGCGAACTAATCTGCAAAAAAATGAGATATTTTCGAAAATTCCAAAAGACCAAACACCACATTCGACCACAAATTCCCACATGATTGAAAACATATCGAAAAATAATCAACCGATACCGAATCACGATTCCGAGAGCCGATTGATTAACGCGTACGTGTATTTCACGAACGCACATCACGCATCATACGCAATCTCCAGACACGACCAAACACCTACATTTCGAGTACACCATCATCGATCAATGGAATGTAAACAAACTACACCATCGGGTCGTGTGGCCACAAAGAAATGGTCAGTTCGATGGCAAGTCTCCCACACACACTAGAAGGCGTTTGTTTTCGTCCGTACAACACGTACCAGTAGTTCGGCAATAGGAAATTTGGCCGTCAACTTTCACCGTTATCGAAACTTGTTTTTTTAAAATGGTTATAACTCCTCGGGTCCGAACGGATATTGTACGCGTGAAATAAACGTACCAATTGTTTTTAAAAAAATATATGTTTAAATAAATTATGATCTTTCGGTGTTTATAAGAAAATCGTGATTTTTTTAATTGGGTTTCTGTGTAAATAATTAATTTTAATTTTTTTTATTATCATGATTTATTTACATATTCGTGTTTGATTTTTTCGTGATTCAAATTATGTACATTCAAAATTATGGAACAATAATTTTTCTTACTCATACTTCGTTAGCAAAATTATGCTGACCAAATTTGTAACATACATCATGAGTTGTTAAAATAAATTTAGAACACATTCGATAATTTAAAAATACATATATAAATATAATGTAATCGCACAGATCTTATCACGTTATAACTATTATACTCACACTCGTGTTGACTCCCCAATAAAAAAAGATATAAAATCAGATAAATGATTACCCCATCGATGTGAATCTGCGTATTTTGCTACTAATTTATTACAAGCGTAATCCCCTCGTGGAAAATTCGATAAGCGAAAGGACATCATCCCTTATCTGAACGTATGATGACAATGCCCGTAAGTCCCCCGGGGAAAACGCGAACGCTTCATAATGCTTGCACAATGCAAACATATTTTCTATCAAAGCAACTATGATATGTTATTCGTAGTAATATTAGCCGAGGGCGACACAATGTGTCCGGGGATCGTCTGCATTACAATGCATATTAAGGGAATAATTTTATTACGGTTTCAATCATATGAAACCATTACGCGCGTTTGTTGGGGTGGATTTTTGTGTTGTTGCGAAAATATGTGGAAAATTTTAAAGTTTAGATAGTAGCAATGTCGTTTCGTTTTATTGAAATTTAACGATATTTTTGAAATTTAATGTGTCGGTTAAATGTAAACAAGCGAGAATCAAATATGGGCATAAAACTCGCGAATTAATAACGCTGGTTATTCCGCGTTATAAAATTATCATAAAAACTACTTGTTGAGGAAATTTGAGTGCATATAATATTTAATGATACTTCAGAGAATGTATCGATATATTCTAAAACAATTTACTATGAAACTATCTGGTACCTATTTCTAGTGCTCTAGGCATAATAAAATCTATTTCAAACCATTTCAACAACCGAGACTTTAGATTTTTCTCTCGTTTAAAAATTAAACGAATAAACATTAAATTTTTTTGCTCAAAAATTACTAGCTGACATCATAATTATAATCTCGTTAAGGTTTGGTCATAACTTTAGTTTAAGTGTAATAAATCTTATTAATAGTTGTTTGCTACGATACAGAGATTGATTGGATTCAAAAATATTTTCATAAAAAAGCATGCCCATATTTGACATCAAATATACAATGATCGTCAAAATAAGGCCCTAATTCAACATGAATATGTAGCCAATCAGTTCATTGTTGAAAACGAATATGGGCTTATCTGTGACGTATTTTCAAAAGAAGTAATTACAGTTTTCACCTCGTGTGTTACCTTTTCACAGGCAGAGGGCATCTGACAAGAAGAAAGCCCATCATTTTGACGCTTCCCATGTCCAAAGCATATAAAAATCGCTATTCGGCATGGTGCGGATGCATCAAAAAATGCCGACATTAGCCTTCAGGGCAATTCGTTTTCTGAGTGCCTACTTTTAGCCGATGGTTTTCGAAAACGATCGGCGAATAAGTGACATGTTAATTAATGAATGACTCTACTTCCAAAAGGTGTAACTGATTATCTAGTCGGCGGTCGTGTGGGTGTTAACGAGGTCAAATTTACTTTCGTAGGTGATTGAAGATGTACTGTAAAAAAGTGCGATTTAATACACCTGTATATCATAGCTGACATCTACAAGTGCCGTCTTCACTTTGATGAGCATTGAATTGTGTTTTTTTTTTTTTGTTTAGGAAATCTCAATTTATGTACTTGTCTCTGTATGTTCAATGTGTATTATACAATTTATTGTTTGTTCGTGCGTTTGAATAATCGAATGTCATTTTTATATTTAAGACCCATTCTTTTAGTTCAGGCGTATCTGTTGACATTTCGCGTTTGATTCTAATAATCTATCGTACACTATAGTTCAATATTGATCAAAAATATACGTATTAAATTTCACTTTTTTTCCAATCAGATTCGAAAACTTTACACTTTACACATCAAACCATATTTGATTCTCGAAAAGGCCCGATCGTACTGCATCTGTTTGACTTTCAGCAGTTAATCAAACACAACTTCATAGCCGAAACTGCGCTTTTAATATGCACCGGGTATAAATCACAAATTGCATTGCAAACACCAATTGAGCATTAAATCGGGCGATATCGAATTTGCATATAAAATGTGGTCTCCGTACAAAACGCGGCATCTGTTGTGGGCGTTTCGCACGGAACTAAATCACGCACGTTTTATGCTAATAAGAAAAATTTCCATCGTTGACAACTTCTAAAATGTAACATCGCGTTTTAATTTGTACATTCAACGTGCGTTTTTTTTTGAGCAACATATTTTTTTTATCGCACGGGTGCACATTAAAAAATTCACTTAAAAAATTATACGTTTGAATTCCGCATGCAAAAACGAGATAAGAGAACGTATGTAATTCCGAATTGTAATTCGGCATGTTCTCATTGTGTACAACCCCATGGTAAATTGGCTTCGAACAACGTTTCGCACGTGCCACCTTCCCCAAAGAGTGGATTGATGTATTAAGGAACGATCGACGCTGACAGGGTTACATCAAAAGCTTTTTCCGCTTTCCCAAATTTTTCATGCCCTATGAAAAAATGGTCTAATGGAAATTCACAAATCGGGCTTTTTTGGTTCGATGTGTTCACTACATCGATCTAATTTAGCAGCTTTCTGATCGCTCGTTTGAAGTTGGTCAATAGATTTATCACGCTTCAACCTGTTATGTGCTTGTAGTTTTGAAATATTAAATATTTATATATTTATTTGAATTAAAGAAAATATATTGTTTGTAAATTATCAAATGTGCCAGTATTTAAAGTAATAAAAATAACAACTTCTTGTAATTATAAAATTTGCATAAATTTGAAATTCTCTGTAATATACGATTAGAAATTAAAATTTTCACTACCGATCAATACAAATTTGAATTGACTGTACATTAATAATCAATTTCACTCAAATTTAAAATCAAAAACATTTATAACAAAATTATTTTATTGAATAATTTTAGGCTTATAGAAGTTAAAACGACCAAACTAGTTTAGGAAATCGTGCTTACTTTTTATAACCATATTCATTTTATCAACGCATCTTCCATTAGTATCTATAAAAGATCGAATAAAAAATTCAAACTTTTATTCCATAACTTCAAAAGAATATATTTAAATTAACTAAGCATAAAATATGTTTTCTAATTGATGAAAAAATATTATTTTATAACGAAAATAAAATAGACTACATACGATCGATTATAATATAATATAACCATATTGGCAATATCGTTTTATTACTTCTTTCAAAATCACTATTAATCGTAACGATATTTCATTTCATTCCAAACAACGTAGTTCGACTGCGTGAATGACGTATCCATTAATGGAATATAAGAATGATCATCGAACAAATATTTGACGATTAACAAAACTCGTTTTAGAATTGGTGAAAATTTTCGTACTATCAAAAAACCATATACATATATGTATACAATAATTGATAGTATTTTAAAATTTTATTTAAAATTTGAATATTCAAGTCTAATTATTAATTTGACTAATCATAAAAATTTCTAATTGCATACAAAAAAATGAGTAATACATATATAATTTTTCGATTTAAAAACTCGCACAGTGATTTGCGCAATTGCAAAAGTATTAATTTTTATAAGCCAAATATTTTTCGGCATGCCTTAGTAAATAATATATGCTAATTAATGATAATTATAAAATGTGCTATTCGGCTAAATCATATCAAAGAAAATAGGTGAAATTTTTTACAAAATTATAAAACGGAAGTTAATCGCGTTAAGTTGATATTTATCAACAAAAACACTTATGTGAGTGCTTAATATTTTTTTATAATCAATTGCAAAATTAATGAGCGTATAAATGTAAATTTTTATCAATCTTTTGTGCAAATCACAATAAAATAAGCGTTCTTTTGTGGTGAAATTAAAAAAAAAATCTATCTTATTAAGTAACTTTAATCTTTAACCTCCACGAAAATTCTTACCAAATTCTTTATATTCTATTTAGTCACATCACAATCACAATCTCGAATTCAAATTTCATTGAAAAGATACATTCAATTGAAAAGAAATCGTGAAATCGTTTGAGTTCCACTTGCTATACAAACCAAAAACTAACTCGTGCATGAATAAGAATAAAAAAATACACAAAAAAAGACAGTAAACCAACCCATCGTAAAGAAGGTGGTAATATTGTAACTAACGGTTTTCTCCTAGAGTCGTTTTAAAAGTTCAAAAAATCATAATATAAACAAAATCTATTATTGGCGAGAATTTAGTGAAAGTTTTTTTTTTATTGCAAAACAAAACATCATATTCGTTTCTATTTTTACAATATTGATCGGTCTTTACACGAGAATCGTAAAAGACCTTACGGGTCAATACCGGCTACGACGTTTTTTACTCAGCGATAAATCATCGTTGAACAATAAATAATTGCTTTCTTTTCATTCGTGCTGCTCACCAAGAGAAAAAAATCATAATATAAAAAGATCCTATGAAGACTATACATTAAGAAGACTATTATATTATATATTCAAAACTTTTAATCCACTTCATAACTGCATTAAAGCCTCTATGCATCGTAGACAGTTCAACGAACTAACACATTCGACACCGAAAGAATGAACTTTTCAATAGTGCACTCAAATTTCGTAAAATGTCAAGCTCACATAATCTCTACCTCACGTAAATTATAAATACATCTGCAAAGTCACATGTGCAAAAGTTTTCTGATTTATATCTTATGGAACGAATTAAATTATCGTGTGAATATACACGTACAACTCAATATCCGTTTATTCGAAACTATTATAAATCCTATTAATTCGAGAAATACGAAATTTTACATGAAGACTTTGACAACTTAAATAATTATCGCAATCAAAAATATGTGAAAGTTAATTAAACGATGAAATTCGTCCATCGTGAAAAATTAGATTGAATAGTATGCGAAATAAAATACAATATCGATTTTCGATAACACTGCTTTCTACTGTCACTTTTTTATTGAACTAAACAAATTCTTTCATAGTTTGCCATATAATCGAACTTTCATAGGTAAGTTATCTCTTTGACAGTTTTTATCGTCGCCAATATATCATTTTTTTATAAACTCACTTTTCAACCCGTTAATGAAAGTTAAATAATGATGTTCGCACTTGTCATTTGAATGGCTTCCATTCCTGAATAAATCATGTACCTATAGCTTGATTACCAGAATGCTAATAACGACCGTTCATATTCACGGTAGAGTTCTATGGATTCTAATGATAAGTACAAATAAAAAATAACACATAGAATAATGTACAAATTCATTGAATAGAGAATCGTGATCGGGTAAAGAAATTTGATTGAGATGCGCGGAAAAAAGTATGACCTCTTTGACCACTTATCACCATAGGTGCGTCATCGGAAATAAAATAAAAGGAGTAGTCAATATAATTCTATGATGAAACCAGACACGAGTGTATATAATATGAATAATTGAGAAAAAGATAGTACATTTTTTCATTCGAAATCACTGACTTTCACGATTTAAATTAGGTTCTTAAAATTCTTTGCAAAAATATTTAAAATAATTTCGTTTCATATATAATGTTCCGTAAAAATTATGATAATAATATTATATTTAATTTTTCGTAATGAAAACTAGACTTTTGTTATCATAAAACTGTTTGAAATATAAATGTGATGAAAAATAAAAAAAGTTTCTTGTTCCAAATAATATGACACCTAAAATTGTACGCTTGGGAGCTGTTGTGTGAAAATTCAAATGATACAATTAGAATATTACATATAGGATATTTCAGTACGAATTATTACATTCATTCGATATTAAATAAAATAATAGTGAACTGTATAAACTAAATTGAACAAATTATTAAAATGATCATTACATGTTAAGTCGATAACTGTATTTAATTATACGAGTTCAGCTATCAAAATTAAACGCTATTTATTAATTGATAATAATTTATTTATCGTCGATTAAATTTCTAAATACATATCTACATCTTTTAGAAACACATTATTTTATAATCTAGTCATTTAAAAAAAAAAACAATTAAAGTATTATACATTTTCCAAACAAAAATCCGGAAATTTACAGAGCGTACATTACGAGAAATATAAAAATGTGAGAAAGTAAAGATCAGCATGACAAGAAAGTCAAAAAATCGTCACGAAAATTACACCCGTTCCCACCATCGCTCCTAAATCGTTGTCAACATTGTTTGTCTTTCTGTATTCTTATTGCGCAACGCGTATAATTATCTTCCGCAAAAATTGCCATGCTCTACACCAACATGAACCCATTACACCGCATCCGAAACAATCGAAACGACTTTATGTTATATATGTCGTCACACAATGCGACGAAAATTCGGCAGTCGAAATTTCACTTTTGCACGAAAATAAATACCAGAAACAGTATGGAAAGTCGAAGCCATGGTGGTAGGGGCACCAAGAACCGGACCAAACTCGTCTTGGACCGTACCGAACCTCATACATCCTTGGACTATCGGCTGATGAGGGTGGACTCTCGCCATGCTGAAGAAGACTGAACCATGAAGTGACTGTGTACCATGTGCTTCGAAGTATTCTGATCATGGCTTATCTGTTGAAGCTGTTTTACAGCCTGAACTCGAGACTGTTCCCGTACTTTTCGCCCAGTGTTACGGTTTCGTTGTTGGTTATTGTGTCGGCGTTGATCTATTATAATTGGAAGAGGAGGAGGTTGATTAAGTTGATCGGGAGGATTCCTGGACCTGCTTCGTTGCCGTTTATAGGGAATTGTATCGAAATTTATTGTGAACATGATGGTGAGTTTTCGATTATTGCTTTTATGTTAGTTTTTCATTTTATTATGTGAATCGTTGAATTTAATATAAAATATTAACTTTAAAGATAAAAAAAATTCGAATTGAACGGATAGATGTGAATTGATAGATAAAACTTTCTTTTACCATTAAAGTATTTTCGGCATAGTATGCAAAAAGTTGATTTCAAAATTTATATAATCTATCAACTTACGTGGAAACGATGAAATCATTTGTTATTTAAATATCAAATATGGATTTAAATTTATTTTATAAATTAAGTATAAACTAAAAAAAAATCAAATTTTATATTAAAAATAAATTGAATATCTTTCGTATTAAATAATTTAAGTTTCTAGGAAAATCGAATTATTTCGAACATGCGCGAGAATCGTGTTGATTAAATTTCTCATGCCGTTTACAAGAATACTAAAAATCTTATTACAGAAGACTGGTTATATTATATTTCAGAAATGTACGAAAGGCTCACTGGAGTCAGAGCAATGTGGGGAAAACGTCAAGGCCTGAATAAAGGCTGGCTTGGCTCGAAACCTTATGTTTTCGTATCGGAGGCTGCGACGGTCGAGGTTTGAACGGTTAACTAATCAAATTTTGCTTGAAATTGATGCGGGAATAAATTATATTTAATGTTTTCAGCCAATTCTGAATAGTCCAAAGTACATAAATAAAAGTTCTGAATATATTTATTTAAGGCCTTGGTTAGGCACGGGTTTGTTGACAAGTTCGGGACAAAAATGGAGGACCAGAAGAAAGGTGATGGAATATTATTATTATAAACATATTATTATATTATGTGATGGATTATTATATTTCATGACAATTTTTTTGGGTTATTTTAGATTCTGACCCCAGCGTTCCATTTTAAAATATTAGATAATTTTATAGATATATTTTTTGAGCATAGTTACATTTTGGCAAACAAAATGAAAGTGGAACTCAATAAAGGACCGTTCAACATATTTCCGTATGTCACGCTATGTACGCTAGATATCATATGCGGTAAGTCCTTTTCAAATAGAGATAATTTGAAGAAGTTAATGTGTGTACTGGATTTACTATTATAAATAATATTTTTTTTTTAGAAACTGCGATGGGTCGCAAAGTGTACGCTCAAAGCAACAGCGATTCAGAATATGTCAAAGCTATTTACGAGTAAGTATTTTTTGTTTTTCATAATTAAAAAAATTATGAATAAAAACAGAAATTTGATTTTCTTTCAATGGATAAATTGTTTTACCGCGTCATCTAGTTAAAATTGTTGATACTATATTACTAACTAAAAGTGTTTAATATTTTTCATAGATGTCGTTATTAAACATACTTTGTTTATAATTCAAAATTTATAGTTACATAAACATATTTATTTCAAAACAAATATTTGACATATTTATTCCAAACACAAAGTTTCATGTCACAATTATGAATACAAACAAACGTACAGAAGACATCTATCGAAAGAATATACGAACTAAGAAGAATTATCGTATAAATTTCAAATTTTCGACAATTCATAATCCGATTTAAATAAAATATAAAGTAACGCAAATAAAATAAAATTACTCGAAACTATTTATGAATCATTGATTATTACAAAACAAAATTGAGCAACCGACAGCGCGCACTCAAGTGTTTACCGATTTCCACAAAACACGAAATATTCACCTCGCTAAACAATCGTACGAGCATTATCACGAAAAAAGCAAACACGAACAAATATTTGATTTTCGCTCAGATAAATAACGAACGAATTTTACTCCAGACACGCCCAATTTCCGAACGATTTTCACGCAGTGGCGCTCCCATTGCCCGCGAACCCATCCTCGACCCCCTGAATTGAAACCATGTGTATTCTTGCGTATTCCCTTCTCGCAGATAAAACAATAATAATTCGCATGGGAACGGACTGTATACGGGGCGAAGATGGCCAATTTTCCACCCCTGTGCTCCCTTACCCGCTCGGCATGATTGAAACATCTCGCACATACGAAGCAATCATGTCTTGTCACTCAAATGTTCATTCGATCATAATCTGACAGTATGGAAATAAATAATGGTGAAATGCTGGGACGGTATCGGAAATAATTTCGAAACTGTCAATGCATCGATGCTTCGATTAATTCTGATTGTGGTTTTCTTTTTCGCGGCGTATCGTACATTGTAATGTTTCTTTAGAGTGCTGAATTGTAAAATTTATTTATTTGTCTGTTAATCGGGTAATGAGGGACGTTTTGTAAATATTTTTATGATATGCTCATTTTAGAATACGATACCATGAACGTGCTGACCTCTGAGTTATTGATAAAGTTCTTATTGCACACAAACAAAATGAGCGATTCATTACTGAGTTACTCACAATATCATTACTCACTTTCGACCAATTCGAATGAGCAATTTCTGTTATTGGTTCTTTTGTTCGTTGTATGAAACATGTGGTTCAACGGCGACGGGTGTAATTCGATAAATTACTGCGAATTTGAAACAAAGAAATTTGTCGTAGTAGCTTGAATAAATATTGGTCATTCAATAATAGTAGATGCTTTTATAAATCAACGTATTGAATTAGTTTTATTAACAGACTATTGCTGCATTTATGCATCGATAACAATTGAAAAATTAGCGCGTAATCACTAAGAATTTTCTTGCTCAACTTTCTTTTGTTATTCGTCGTTTTACTCAATAGGTAAACATGTTATAAGCATCTATTTTTACGAACGATTCCAATAAAAACAAAATATTTTCGAAATCTGTACTTGTTTCCACATTATTAATCAGTCGACTCGAAACACAATCGCATTCTGTTACATAATTGAAGTTTTATCACTTTGTAACATGACGGAAGTTTCATTCAAATTGTGTCCGTGACTTTAAAACTTGCCTTGAAAGATACGATCTGGCCATTGTTTTGAAATCATCATCCGAAACTTGCAAATTGTTGGAAAGTCGTCTTCCTTTAATAATTTTTTTTTTTTTGATATTGCAGAATGGGAAACATAGTTTTGAACAGACAATCAAAACTTTGGCTACAACCGAATTGGATATTTAAAATGACCAACGATTACGTAGCTCATCAACGTTGCTTGAAAATTTTACACGATTTCTCCTATAAAGTAATCAGAGAACGAAAGGAAGAAATTGCCAAAGAAAAAATAAAAAGCATGGAAGGCTCCAACGAAGAAGAAGACGAATCCTTCTGCAAAAAGAAGTTAGCATTTTTGGATCTTTTGATCGAAGCATCGAAAGATGGCGAGGTTTTAAGCACAGACGACATCAGAGAAGAAGTCGACACGTTCATGTTCGAGGTAAACTTTAAAATACACAATATATATTAAAACTATTATGGATATAGAATATTTACGGGTCGGTATGTTCAAATGGTGTTTTAATTCATCAATTATTATATAGGGGCATGACACTACGTCGGCCGGATTATGCTGGTGTTTATATTTGCTGGGATGTCATCAAGGCATTCAACAAAAAGTGGCCGATGAATTGGATATGATTTTTGACGGTGATCCTGATAGAAAACCGACAATGAAAGATTTATTTGACATGAAATATTTAGAATGTTGTATAAAAGAAGCGTTGAGGCTTTTCCCTAGCGTTCCTTTGATCGCTAGATATTTGAAAGAAGATGTTAAAATAGGTAAATTACATCTTATTAATGATTCTCTGCAATTAAATGGTTCATTAATATTAAGTATTTTTTTCAAGGCGATTATTTAGTACCAGCCGGTACTACAGCAATGATAATTACGTATATGCTTCATCGGGATCCTAAGGCTTTTCCGAATCCAGAAGTTTTTGATCCTGACCGATTTTTACCTGAAAATAGTAGAGGGCGTCATCCATACGCTTATATTCCTTTTAGCGCTGGTCCTCGAAATTGCATAGGTAATTTTCAAAAAAGTGACGTAAATTATTTTGTTGTTGTTTAATTAATTTAATTATTTTTTTTTTCAGGACAACGCTTTGCTATATTGGAAGAGAAGGCAGTGTTGTCGACGATTTTAAGAAAATACCGAATGGAATCGGTAGAAAAACGAGAAGATATCACTTTATTGGGTGAACTAATTCTCAGACCAAAAAATGGACTGCAAATGAAAATTTATCCAAGAAAATAAAAAAAAGAATTGTAATCAATGGATAAATTGCGATATCAGTATTTTTACAAAACACATTATGTATAATATCTTTATATTGTAAATTATATGTTATATTTATTGTGTTCATATTTTATTTTTAACATTTAATCGATTAAAATACATATATTATACTTTAAATACATAGTTTGAAATCAAAATCAACAAAAAAATTATATCTCGAATTATCATTTCACTCCAATTGGTAAATACGATAAGTTGAATAAATACATTTGAACGATTCACTGTACAATGTAAACAGAAGGAATGCAAAATTTTCAAAGGTCAAAACGTTTCAAAAAGTAACAAATTACACTATAACTAGTCATTCATACTTACGTAAAAACGATTCCCTTATTGAAACACGCTCCACCCAACGTCCAATCGCAACACTTAACAAAAACCCAACCTAACCCAACCCAACAATTTTCACAACCTAACATATTTCCACAAAAAAAAACAACCCAAACCAACGATTCCACCCCAACGAAACCTCTCAAAACCCAAAACAACAATCCACAAATGCGCATCGACACCAGCTCATGGCCGCTATCTGCGGCGTTACGAGTGCGTCAGCTGAGTTGATCGCTCGTATTATTTGTCGCATTCGCAGTTCAGTTCGCTTCGGACTGGTGCGCGCGATGGCGACTTCCCACTGGGCGTGTGCCCTGCTCTTGGCGGCCTTCTGCGGTGATTCCTCATCCTTTTTATAAAAGAAATCGACAAGGACACTCCCGAGGGACGCAGGAGCGCGAGCGATCCTGGCGTTTTCGTCCCTGCGCAATATGACGTGCACTTTTCGCGTTCTAGTCAATTCTACTCCTTCGATATTCTAATGAGTCATTTTTACTTTGTGCGACGTTTGCCGTGTGATTTTTGAACGGTTGCCGACTTTGGTCGCGACGCTTAATCTGTTGTCGAAAAAAGTTGTTTACGTTTTGTGGGTCCTTTGTTTGGGTTTGGGACTGTTATTGGTTTTATGTTGTGTTTCAATTTTATATCGCTCATTATGTTTGAACACAATAAAAGTTATCTGTAAAAAGAATTTTCGTTTCCTGTATTTTTTTTATCAATTCTGGCGGCCTAATAAAGTGCAGATTGTGGTTGTAAAATGTATGAATTTGTAATGAACACGAATTATTGTAATAATAATTTTTCTGACGAGTTTGGTTTCTAATTATTACTTTGTGTTGTTAAAATGATCAATTATGTATAATTTAATTCAAAAGTTTCATTTCACTATTAAATAAAACATATGCGACTAAAGAAACATAAAATTCAGATATTTATTACGATAAGAGTTTTCTATTAAACGTTTCTGTTTCGCTTCGCAAGTTTATTATCCATTGCCAGCTGTTGTTTCAGTGCGCTTCATTTCATAAAGAAATTATTTGTTTTTTTTTTTAACCATTTAAAACAATTTGCAAATGATGTTAGTAATTATTTGATTAGATTATGTATTAAAATAAAATTTATTCAATTAATTTGATCATTTATCAGTTGTTAAGTGAATACGGCAATTCAAATTTTATCAAAGCATATTTTGATTTTGTTGCGAAATTTCATCGTCAAAATATTTTGCAGCTACTCATCGGAAAGAAGCCATCAAAGTTTACATGTAATCCAATTAATCTAACGACTTGTTTGTTAATATTCAAACATATTTCAATATGAAAAACACATATAGGACTCAGATAAAATAATTCTTTTCTTTAGTATGATTTAACTACAAATTTTTCATTTGAACTTGAAACTCGTGTTAATTAAATTTAATATTCAGTGATAACCTTTATATGTTCATAATATCAAATATAATTGACTTTAAAACAAATCACGCATCTTTAGTGTGATGTTGATTTTATACGAATAAGTTATTGAACCTTTTTAAATATTCTTATTTTTAAATAGGATTTGTTGCGACCACTCCACTTCTAGGAGCCAAAAAATGTACACAGGGTCCTGCATTTTGGTGTCACAATATTACGTTAGTTGAAATATTTATTATTTTCAATGATATATAGTAAATTGTACAAATGTGCCTTCAGGAATATAATTAGTTTTAAATAAAACTTTTTTTTTTCTTCCAGTAATGCCAAAGGTTGTAATGCTGTTAAACATTGTATCAAAGTGGTGTGGGAACGTCAAACCGTTCCTGAAGACAATGACGATATATGCAAAATTTGTACAGATATGGTTAAGCAGGCCAGAGATCAACTGGAAAGCAACCAGACTCAGGTGCTTTTTTATTATTTTTTTAAACTTACATTAAAAATATGTTTCCTTACTTGATTTTATTTTTTAACAGGAGGATTTGAAAGCTGTATTTGAAGGATCTTGTAAACTTATTCCATTGAAAATTGTTAGTGATGAATGTATCAAGCTTGTAGATGATTTTATCCCAGAATTGGTGGAAACATTAGCTTCTCAAATGAATCCTCAAGTCGTTTGTTCTGTCGCTGGTCTTTGCAACAATGCTAATATTGATAAATTACTGGACGAAATGGTATAAATTAAACGGAATGGTTTTTACATATTTTTTTGTACTTTGTAATATATTTGGAATTTTTAAATTTCAATGCAGAAAAAAAATAATGACCTTTCGCTCGAAAACAAAAAAAATGTTGAAATGTGCAACAACTGCTATACAGTTGTTGATAAAATGAGGAAAAACTTTGATGCTAATTCTTATGAAGGATTTTTGGAAAATTCACTTAGAGTAAGTAGTGTTACTGTTATTATAATAGCTTTTTAAAATGGTCAAATTTTGAGTTTATGTTTTATTAAAGGCTTGTGGTAAGCTCGGAAGCTTATCTGACGGTTGTGCCACTGCAGTGTTTACTCATTTTGAAGATTTATACAAACACGTTCAAGACCATTTCAATTCTGAAAATATGTGCCATTTGGCTGGAACGTGCGCTTACAAATATCATCGACATGAACCATCTTCATCATCTGTCGAACAAATGGATGCTGTTAGCGGAGTTGAAATTACACCTATGGGTATTGTAGGACGATTGGATAAGGATGTGAGGTATAAATGATACTATTTTTGTTATCATCGATTAACTTGAAAATGAACTGTTAGTTACAGTTAACCAATTTATTTTAGTGATGATGTTCCTTGTCATTTATGTGAACAATTAGTTCAGCATTTGAGAGACGTTTTAATCGCTAATACTACTGAAGCTGAATTCAAAAAAGTTCTCGAAGGTAATTTTTTTTGACAAAATTTAAAAAAAAAATTGTGATTTATGATTAGATTTGATATATTTTCTTTTAAGGTCTTTGCAAACAAAGTGGATCATTTGCAAAAGAATGCCTTTCTATAGCAGATCAGTACTACCCAGTTATTTACGATTTTCTTTTACGAGAATTAGATCCCACCGATGTTTGCTATTTTGCTGGCATTTGCACTAAAGGTGTTGAATTAGTAAGTTATTATTTTTATTATAGTTACGTTTTTGAAATAAATACACAAAGTACAAATCATTTATATTTTATTTTAGGGCGGTCCAATAGCGCCATTAGTTCCTGCACATGTTGGGGAATTAGCTGTGAGAGTATTGCACAAAGGCCCAGTTAAACCACTTATTGGTAAAGACGAATCAAATAGTTACAAGGTAATTTAATTCATAATTATTGATTCGACTACATTGTTATACGTTTTGTTATCTATTGAATAATTCGAAAACTTTTTATTGATAGCAACAAAATAAAAACCAAGCTAGCGTTCAAGTTTTGCAACCAGAGCTGGCTCAGTTGCCAATTGATCGTATGATGGTTCAACTGCCTCAAAGTAAAGAAGTTTGTACTTTCTGCCAATATTTCCTACATTTCCTTCAAGTTCAAATAAGTGACGCCCATACAGAAGTATTAATTTATTCATGTGTTAAAAATTACTTATGAATTTCAATTTGCTTATTTTTTCATTTAAACTTTCAGGAAAATATCAAAACTACTGTGGAAAAAGCTTGTAAAATGTTGCCAACGTCAATTGCTTCTGAATGTGATGCATTTGTTGAAGCATATGGAAATGCAGTGATAGCTTTATTAGTCCAAGAAATTGATCCTTCTCAAGTATATTTCTTATATAAAATATCAATAAAAAAGACATTATTCATTTTAGTGAAAATTATTTTTATTTAATGCTTAGGTATGCCCAGCACTTACTTTGTGTCCTAAAGAAAATACTTTGCCGAAAATAGATGTTTTGATGGCTACAGGAAAGGAGAGTAAATCTAATTGCCCACTGTGTCTTTTTGCCGTAGAACAGTTAGAATCTTTACTCAAAGATAACAAGACTGAGGTTTAATTTTTTTTTTTTTTTTTTGAATTCGTTTTTTGTTCATGTTATCGATTGATTTATTTTTAAAATTTCAGGAAAGTATTCAGAATGCGCTTGATAATTTGTGCTCTCATTTACCTTCAAATTTGAAATCTGAATGTGTTGATTTTGTTGATACATATTCTAAACAACTTGTCGAAATGCTTACTGTTGAATTTACACCACAAGAAATTTGTGTCTATTTGAAATTATGCGTTGATAAACAGCCTGATAACTCAATGTTAAGTAAAATCGACCAATTCCATACTAAAAAAATATTCATGGCCGATAGAAATAACTTCAGAAAACCTATTTTACCTAAACACATGTTGGCAAATGCTGAAAATGAAAAAGACACCCAAATACGTAAGTAATCTGATTATGTTTTGCTTTTGATTTTTCAATATCTAATCAAAATCTGACAACATGAAATATTTATAGCAAGCTGAGAAAGTAGTTTTAATAACAGATTTATTGAGTAAATAATATTAACGTTACATTTTTTTGATTGTAGGAACCAATAAAATTGCTGATTCCACAATTAATGGTAAACCTCTCATATATGCTGATGTTTCAATTAAGCAGACTCCCCAATGTGTGATTTGTGAATTTATAATGACACAATTGGAAAAAGAATTAAAAGATAAGGCGACTGATGTATGTGCTAATTTGAATGAAACAATATTATACTTTGCATTCTATTAAATTTGTAAAATCTTTTTTTCTAGGATCAAATCAAAAAAGCTGTCCATTCCGTTTGTAATCACATGCCTAAAAATGTTGCTAAAGAATGCAACGATTTTGTCACTAAATATGCAGATTTAGTAATCGACTTATTAGCACAGGAACTATCCCCAGCAGACGTCTGTGCAGTATTGAAATTATGCGATGGCAAGAATATGTTCCTTCAAAGTGATTTAATTTTTATTTAAGTAATTTATTTGATTTATGATTTAATGCTATTGTTTAAAAAATATTTTATCAGGTTCCGTAGTTGAATGTGCCATATGTAAAGAAGTAATAGGAGTTTTACAACAAATCTTGAGTAATCCAAGTGTTGATCGTAATTTTGAACATTTGATAGGGAAGACATGCTATGCAGTCCCAGATAAGTATTACGATAATGTGAGTTTCAATTTATAAATTTCTTAATATTTCATGGAACATATTTATTTAGTAGAACTTGAATATTTCTAGTGTATCAATCTTATGAGGGTATATGGCGAAGAGTTAATCAAGGTACTTTCGACTGAAATAGACACTGGAATAGTTTGTTCAGCAATCAATGTTTGTGGAAAAAACGATCATAGCTCAGTAGAAATCATTTCACAAGATGAAACGTTTTTCCGTAATAGACGATCGAATCAGAAATTGTTAGGCAGTAAAAAGTGCACATGGGGACCAACTTATTGGTGTGAGAACGAAGATCAAGCAAATGAATGTCACGTATGTATATTATTAATCTCAGTTTTCAAAGCAAACAGAGTAGTATGTAATCATTATCATGTTATTTTTCCAGGCTTTGGAACATTGTCAGAAAACTATTTGGTTAGCAGAAAAGCCAAAAAAGTAAATATTTGATTGTTTGAAGAAATTTTTTAAAATAAGATTTATAAGGCCACTTATTTGTATTGTTTTATAATTCTCTCTTATTTTTTGTACTCATAGTTTCTCAAAATCTTAACTGTATTGGTAGAATTTATATTTAAGATGTTTATGTTTAGCAAATTTATTCTCAAAATACACAATTCGTTATAATACATGTTGCTGATTATTATTTTTCTATTAGTAACATAATACAGCAAGTTGCTTAATGAATATTTTAGTGCTAGAGTACATATTCATAATTATATCTAAATAAACAAAATCTATTGAAGATTTTTTTGTATTACAATCAACTTTAAAACTGCAATTTAACATTTTGAGCGGTTTGAAAAAAATTTATGATTTGGTTTATATTTTAATTTTCTCATGATTTCTTTTTGAGAATTCAACTGACCGTAAGGGACTGTGATAACTTATCTTTCATCTCTTCGAATTATTAAAATAAATTGTAAAACAAATGTCAATGTATTTTTTTTTTGTTAACTCAAATTTTCCAAACCTGAATATGATACAAAATCAACTTAATTGAAAATACCTTTATTTCCATTCAAAATCTACTGTTTTTATCTCCCATTTTTTTGAAAAAATAATGTTATATTGTAAGTTTTTTTTCAATTTACTAGGGAATTAGATATTGCCGATACTGGACGACTTTCTTTACCCAAAGACGATTCTTCACTGTCAGGAAAGTCGAGAGTGTTAGGATTATGAGTGAGGAGCCAATCTGCCAACCAAACAACGGGATCTGTTGGCTTCTCTTTGCACAGTTCGTTGAGTCCCTCGGTTAGAATAGGATTAATAGCAATTTGCAAGTATTCATTCACCTGATGGCCTTTAGCTGGATCTTGAGTGACTAAAAATCCATAAAACAACATTTACATATAAACTATTTCAATTTCAACAAATAACGCTTTGCATACTTATAAAAATACTAACATTCTGGAAAGAAGAAATTAATTTCTTTCACAGATGTAGCATAATCTTGGCTACCATGAACACCGTTAATATATTCACTGTTAATGTACTCATCGTAGTCGCACATACCATATATTGCCCTAATGCTGCTTGGCCAATATACTCTAGCTTCCAAAACGCTGAAAAGTAAACAAGTTCTCAATTCTTTTCAATTTTTTTTGCAATGCTTAAATTTTTTTAAATTTCGTACTTTGAAGGACCCATCAAACGGTTCCACTCGGATATACCGTTAAGTTTTGAAATACACAGAGCTATCATCAGATTATTAGATAAGTGATCGATTAAATTTTGAAAATACGGTTGACCGCTATGCTCTTCATACAATTCGACAACATCTTCGGGAGTCAAACGAACTTCCCGTTTCTGAAAACAGCATCATAAATTTAATTATTACACATCCTTTTATATGTTTTCATAAATGCTTCAATACGAAAAAAAAAATAATTTGATGAATCATTGAAATTTAACTAACAACACTTAATTCGATTGAATCGAAACACTTTTATTACAACGAACTGTGAAATGATTTTAGATATACAAAATATTATATTGAGTTTATAAAATATCGATTGAAACTAATGATCACAAAATCATACCGCCAAAATTTCAAATCCATTCTCGAGAATGATGTTCTCGATATCTTCAATATGCTTAACAGCTTCAGGCTTAATCAAAGCGAGGGTTTTCTCAACTTTATCATGACTCCTATGCCTTGCCGAAGAAGCTCGAGAGCCACTCATACTCGATGGTTTCCGATCAATCTGAAAATGTCCACCGTCCGGCGTCCGCTGAAAAACTGAAATCAGTGACCGCGCATAACTTATTTTCATACATCCCTCACCCCATTGTCGGTTCATGTTTGTAAATTTTAGGTTGCCGTGACAATCGGGCTCAATCCTGAACTTTGGGGACCGTTATTGGCGATTCGTATCGAACACGACCGCTTTCGGAATTCATTATTGAAAGTAAACACCAAACGGCGTGTAGTGATCAATATTATTAGTGTGGATGCCGAAATTTACGTGTTTCGAATCATGCGTTATGTTATTTTCAAAAGAACGATGAATTATTCATGCATCGGTCAAAAGTCGAAGCAGTCAATTGATTACGCACTTTTCGTTGTTATTTAACGTCGAATATTTCGAAAAATTAAGATATTTTTATCAAAGTTCTATCGATGTTTAAAAACCTAGGTATACAACTGTTTATCACATTTTTGTTTTCACGTGACATTGCTAGTCAATTGATCGATAGATGTGTGATGTTGGAATGTTAGCAACATTAGTCATTTGATATGACTAATGTTAGGAACGATGGTATACGATTAAAAATATAAACGAATCGTTAGTTCAAGAATTATTTGTACAATTTATTCGGAAAATGTTTGAAGATTTTGATAAAAACTCATTTTACTGTAAAAGTGACGTGAAAAGTTAAGAAAGTCGATATTCAGGTATGACGTCTACCGAAATTCGAGCCTTAAAAAAATAACGACGTCGTTTGCAATTCATAAAGGTCGCAGTGTATATTTTATCAAGAATTTTATAACAAGCACATGAATAAAGTGAAATGAAGGCATGTAAAAAAAATGTTAATACAATGTAGACGGAATCGGTGCTAAATGTTGCGAAAATTAAGCGAATTAAAATACTTGAATAATTTACCATCGTAAATATGCAAATCTCGGATAACATAGACACTAGTCACACTAAAATAATAATAAAATTTTTTAATGCATCGCGTATTCATTTTTGAACAATTTAGAACAAATCTATTGATGAGTCGGAGCCTTTAGTGAACCGAAAATAAAATTTTATGACTTAATTCAAAACCCAATCTTTTGATTAATTTTCATAGCGCTGTTTTTGAAAAAGATAATAATGAAAGACATAGAAAAATATCCCAAAAGACAAAATCTACAAATTAAACTGTTATTGCATTTCAGATATTTATAATTTGGATGAAAATAAAAATATACTATAAATATACATTTATTATTTACAAATACATAATAAAACTATAACATTGTACAATATCATAACAGATTCTTTTTTTCGTGATAAATCTCTTTATAACAATCAAAATCGTTTTTGATAGCTGCAATAACTTTCGAACTTCGCTCGAAGTTCGGGTCATCAGTCTCGAATATTTTCAGGGCCGACTCAATATGCTGAAAAGCCTCCGAAAGCCTTTCGATTGTGAATCCAGGAGCCGGAGTCGTCTCTTCGACTTCCTCGTCGTCCTCTTCAGTATCCCTTTCCACTTTGTGCACCAGATTGTCGTCGCTAGATTCGGATTCATCATTGTTTAAAAGTTCAATAACATCATCAGACGAAATTTCTAAATTCAGTCTATTCGCGATCTGAACGACCGTTTCAGTCACGCTTTCTATCGGATTCGAAAAACTCTCATATTTCTGAACGAATTGAGGACAGAGGTTTTTCCAAGAACTCTTTAAATTTTCTACACTAATTTCGTTCCAGACATCTTTGATAATTTTCACTGCATACAAAATGTTGAAATGATTCCAAACATCGTCGACAGTGGGCCCGTCTTCTTTGTCGACGGCTTCTAGTAATTTTTCGAAGGTCCTTCGAAGATAGTAAGCTTTGAAAGTCGAAACGATTCCTTGAGACATCGGTTGGAGGAAACGTGCAGATTTCGGCGGTAAAAATATGATTTTGATATTCGGATGATGGTGTTGAAGAATCGCGACGTGACCCGGCCCATTGTCCATAACTAACACCGCTTTAAACGGAAGACCATTATCCGAACAATATTTTTTGACCTCCGGAACGAAGTGATGAGCGAACCAGTCTTCGAATATCGTGGCCGTCATACAAATTTTGGGATTTGACTTCCAGATAACGGGTAATGTCGTCTTGACGAGTCCTTTGAGCGCTTTCGGATTTTCCATGCGGTATATGAGAAGAGGTTTCAATTTGCAATCGCCGGAAGCGTTCGACCCGAGTAACAAAGTTAATCGGTCATTTTCTACTCTATCGGAACCGTCTTGTTCCGTTTTTATGTGGTAGTTCCGCGAAGGTAATCGCTTCCAAGACAATACGGTTTCGTCGACGTTGAACACTAATCGTGAGCAATAACCGCCTTCTTCGATAATTTCCGCCAATTTGTCGGGGAAATCTTTGGGAAACGACGCGTTAGTACCGACGATTTCGTCCCTACCCTTCAAAGTTTGCCAGCCGGCCCTCCTTCGGAATCTATCGTACCACCCCTTGCTGGCGGTGAACGTTTCGTGTTTCACGTTCGAGCCCCGTTGATTCTTCAACGTTTCGAAAACCGAAAGCGCCATCGCCGAAATCGTCGCCTGGTTCAGCGGGAAATCGGTGACGTCGCTCTGCGTCTGATTGTCGATCCATTTGATGAGGAACTTCTCGACTTCCGACACGAGACCTTCCCTCTTCCTCACGACGGTCGACTGCATCGGCGTCGCGCTCTCGATCTGATACATATACTTCTGTTTGTCTTTCAAAATCGTGCTGATGGTCGAGTGCGACATTTTGAATTTTGCCGCCAACTCGTTCACCTTCATACCCCATTCGTGCAGGATCAATATTTCGCGTTTGACTTCGAGCGTGATCGGTTTTCTAGTTTTTTTGGACGGAACGGCGGAGTCTGGGTCGATTTTCCTTTTGGTGGACATCTTTGGGTTTGTGTGGAGTGGACAAAATCGAAAGAGTGGCGATGGAGTCACGAAAAAGTTGTCCCCTTTGGTGGAGCGGCGTCGCCCACCGGGCCGACGCACGGCGGCCGTTGCCAACGTGACGGACGTTTGGTCGCAAAGCGGCCGATGGACGAGCTCGAACTTTGTCCGGAGGCGTCCGCTTTTGCCGAGGCGGCCGCGCGGAAAACATGAATTAGAATCCTGTCCGAATTCCCGTTCGACGCGTTTCCCGTTCGGCCGAACTTTCGAAACGGTCGCGTCGCGGAATACAGTGACGTAGAATATAGCGGGACGGGCTCGGTGTTGTCATCGCGCAAGGAATTCGGGATCCGCGGAACTGGTTTTTCCGATCGGAGTGCTGCGAATCCGAACGATTTTTTGTTCCCAGACGCCCGAACGACATTAGCGCACGTGACCCTAGCGCGCCCTACCCCTACACATCGCGCGTAGAATTTCGAAATAATAAATACAATATACAGCATTAATTGGATAATTTGACTATCGTGTATTTGTTTATTTATTTATTCATTTCATTCATTTATTCATTTCATTCATTCATTCATTCGTTCATTCGTTCATTAGTTCATTCATTCGCTCGTTCGTTTATTCGTTTGTTTGTTTATTTATTTATTTGTTTATTTGTATATTTATTTATTTGTTTATTCATTTATTTATTATTTTATTTACTTCGAACACATAAAAATAAAATTACACCCACCATGATATAACAGGTTTTATCCCAAAGCGCGATAGGGGCTAAATCATTAAATCACTACATCAATAGGACAATATGGCATTAGTGGTGTGACCCCTAAGTAGCCATTGCGGCCAAATAACGTAATATGTAATGTAATGTAGTTGTGAACGGAATATGTTCGAATGAGATGCATGTAAAAACAAAATCTGATTGTGAGCTTCTAACCGTAATTCTTTTTGTTCCTGTTTTCGGTTACGGTTCAAAGAAAATATATACAGTAATCCCCCCTATAACGTCAAGATAGGTTCGACGCTATAGGGGGGAATTTAGAAAATCAATAATTGAAGCATTTTTTTTTTTTTTTATATTTTTACAAGTTAATTGTTTTCTTCAAATACATTTGAAAAAAATTTAAAAATTTAAATTTAAATGCATTTGAAAAAAATTAGGTTATAAGGGGGACGCCACAGACGTCATAGGGGGAGGGATCGTTATAGGGGGGATTATTGTATCCCCTATATATAATCACGGATTTCTCTGTGTGTGTGTTCGAATAACGCTCGTGACTATGGTCTTTATGCGTATACAGTTAACGTCTATAATATGATGCTTAAAACCTACTACTGGCTTTGCCTACATGCAATTATTCGTAATGGTGACAATAACAAATGAACTATTTTATTAATTAAACATTCAAATCGGGTACACGTTTCGGATTCACACAATCGGGTTTTCACATTTTATCGTTTTCCACCGACGCCACCAACATCCCCTACACACCGTTCTAAAACAAGACTCTTGTGCGCTTCCGTCTCGACCAGGGGCGGCGCGGCCGTACGCGCTACCGTCCGAAACCTCCACCCGCCCGGACCCCGTTAAAAAAACGGCCACTCCGAACCGGAAAACTCCGGTCGCGCACGCCCCACCGAAACCGCCCCCGATTCCAACAAGAATCCAAAGCCGAACCCCACTCCGTCCGTTTTCGAAAAAAGGGGGCGTTCGCGCTCCGCCCGGCGGACCGTTTCCCCCGAGCGGCCGCGGCACAAAATCTATAATCTCAAGGTCATTGACACGCGAGTGTTGCCAGGTCGGCGCGCACGCCGCGCGGACGCCGCCCCCGTCAGGCGCGCTACACCACGCGCTCCCCCCGCCGTCCTCGTCCGGTCCGCGGCCGCCGCTCGCAGCAGCTCCGGAAGTCAGCGCGACGCGGAAGCGCCCCCGACATGATGGCCAAGTCGCTCGAGACGCCGAACCACAACGGCACCGGCGCCGGCTCGCCCAAGGAGTCCAAGACCAACCTGATCGTCAACTACCTGCCGCAGACGATGACCCAGGAGGAGATCCGGTCGCTGTTCTCGAGCGTCGGCGAGGTCGAGAGCTGCAAGCTCATCCGCGACAAGGTCACCGTCTTTCCCGATCATATCCTCAACGGGCAGAGTCTCGGGTATGCGTTTGTTAATTATCATCGCGCCGAAGACGCCGAGAAGGCCGTCACCACCCTCAACGGGTTGCGGCTGCAGAATAAGATCATTAAGGTGTCGTTCGCGAGGCCCAGCTCTGAGGCTATTAAGGGGGCGAATTTGTATGTGTCTGGCCTGCCGAAGCATATGAGCCAGCAGGAGCTGGAGGCGCTGTTCAGTCCGTACGGGCGCATTATCAGCTCGAGGATTCTGCATGAGGGGGCCGGGTCGGGGGGCGCGGCCGGCGCGGGAGAAGAGGGCGCGTCCCGCGGAGTCGCCTTCATCAGGTTCGATCAACGCGTGGAAGCTGAGCGCGCTATTACTGAGCTGCACGGTTCGGTGCCAGCGGGAGCAGCCGCTCCTATCACTGTGAAATGCGCAAACAGCCCGGCCGCGGCGAAGCTGCCGTTGCCCGCAGCCGCTTATTTACCACGACGTTTAGGACCCGCTGGCAAAGCACTTCTCGCTATCAACAAGGGACTCCAACGATTCAGCCCGTTGGCCGGAGACGCTTTGATCCCTGCGGCGGCCGCCGCAGCCGCCCTCCAAGGAGGCTCCGGCTGGTGCATCTTCGTGTACAACCTGGCCGCCGACACCGACGACAGCGTCCTGTGGCAACTGTTCGGGCCGTTCGGCGCCGTGCAAAGCGTGAAAGTGATCCGCGACTCGGCCACCTCCAAATGCAAGGGGTACGGCTTTGTGACGATGACCAACTACGAGGAGGCCGTGGTCGCCATCCAGTCGCTGAACGGCTACGCGCTCGCCGGACAAGTGCTCCAAGTCAGCTTCAAAACCAACAAGAGCAAATCTTAAGCGCCGGCCGGGTGGCTCGGCCGCCCCTCGCCGTCGAGACTTTTCTTACGCGGGGCGACCGACGAGCCCCGGTCTCCGGGGCGAATCTAGGAATACGTTTTAGATAAAATTTTACAATGTTCGGCCGGGGAGACGTTTCAGAAGCCTCGCCCCGGCGCGACCTCCGCTTCGGCGATCGCGGCCCCCGGAGGAGACGGAGGCCGGGCCGGACTCGATCTGCCGGTGTCCGGCCCGAGCCGCGATCCCCTCCGGAGTCCGAGCGGACGTCTCGCGGCGACGTATTATTTTGCAGCGCGTCCGCAGCGAAACACCTCTCAAAGCTGGTGCAATGTAGGTCTTGATTAAGTTAATATATGTATATATAACGACGGGGGGCGAGGTCGCCCTAGTCGTTGCGCGTGCGCGACGCGACCGGCGCTCCGTTCGTCTTCCTAGACGAGTACGCGAAGTCGTCTTCAGGGAAATTTACAGTATACACCCCGTGGGCGAGAGCTCTCGCCGACGCTTCCTAGTTTTGTACGATCACATATATGTATATAACGTTGTTGTTGTACTGACTCGACCGTTTGGAATTAGTTCCCGATGAATTCGTTTATTTCTACGCACATTGTGATAATAGCTAAAAGTGACGTTTCCTCGTTTCGAGTTTAAGACGGTACCATACTTTATATGTATATCTGAAAGCGCGTCTCTCTAATTTATTTTAGGTGACTTAAAAGTAATATATATATAATAGATATCTACGTTTACTCATATGTTTGTCTATCTTTGTTGTAATTTATGTCTCCCTTGTGTAAATCGATCGGTAAGATATGTTGCAAATTGTTTTTTCCTCGAGTCGACTGTGTACAGGTCGAGGGAACATCGCTTGGAAGTATTGTGTTCGGTTTTGTTGGATGTATGTATTTGCATTGGCCGTTTTTCTTTTGTGCGCCTAGTATAGTTAATTTGTAGTGTTAATTTAAAGGAATTACAATTATTTATAGTGTGACGCGGCCTCCGCGCGCACTCGCGTCGATCGTGTTTTGCGGCTTTTCATTTTTGTTGTTTTGTTCTCGTCCTAAATTTTATTTATATTGATTATCGCTAAGTGAAAAAGTTATTTTCATGATCTGATCACGTTTCGTTTAGATAAGTATATAAGTTAGGTAAAAGCCTAAAGGTTAACAGGCAATCAATTATTGAAAGTACTTACATTTACAAATCGAACTAGTCAGCAATTATTACATTTGCGCAACTCTAGATGTGTTAAGTTTATCTAGGAAATATTGTAAGTTGATTTAATTTATTGCTTTTTTTCTAATTCATGACCAGATCTTACATAGAGAATATTTTTCATTTTAAATACTATATAACTCTATTTACAATTATTTCTAACCTTGTTCATGTACGTGTGTCCTAAACTAGTCACAATCCTCCGAGTATTGGAGATCAAATAAATTAGATGTTATGTATTATAAGTTATATGAAAGAAATATTTTGTGTTGTGTTGTCATATATTTCATGTATGCTAACTGAACCAGAACAGTTAAGTTTACGCATCGAAGATTTCATTGGAAAATACCTGTCCGAAATCTAGACCAATTGTTACATGTATTCGTTTATGATTTTTCTTGTTAGCATTGGAAAAATATGATACATTTCTCTATCTCTCTCTCTCTCTCTCTCTGTCACTCTCTCTTTCTCTCTCACTCTATTATTATTGTAGGTTTAGGTTTGATTTATTTTATTAACTTCAATTATTCAGTAGTAGGTTATGAATTATGAATTTCATTTTGTTCGTTTCATTTATATTTTATTTGTATTTATAATTTATATAATTTAATTTTTATTTTGGGCAGGTATGGGTTTAAATAAATGGTGTGGCCTAGATTTTAGATAGGGCTCGATTTGGTCTGTCCCCCATCGGATTCTTCCCTTGGCTGGCGCTAACCGATCACCTTCGATGTAATTTGGTTAAATTGTAAACGTCAACGAATGTAATCTTGGTAGATCCAATTTAGATTATTATTATTGATTCTAGCAATAATAAACACCTCAAAATTTTATTTCATCTTTTATTTTTATATACCTGCGACTTTCATTTCCCTATTTCTCCCACTAATTTTTATTATTATACATATATACATGACGATATTATTGTGCCTGCTTTTTTTGTGTGCTTGTCAGTTCATTAGACCTCTGTCAGTTCACATTGTTTCACTAACTTCAGTACGATCATTTTGATTTTACACACTTTATATTTATTTCACTCGACTCAATTACTATTGCTATTTTTTCAATGGGCTTTGACGACTTTTAACTTTTAACTGTCGTACGTTATGCCGTCGTCCCGTAACTTCAATATAAGTTTTTATCGAATGTCCTCTTTTATAATATATTATTATATATATATATCAAAATAAAATTACTGGCAATAATTAAATTTACATGTTTCTTTTAAGTCTAAGCTGTTTAGGATAAACTGTATCATCGATAAAATGAGACTGAATGCTTTCAAGTTCGTATAAAGTGTACATAATTCAGAATAGAAAACTTCGATGGTTGCTCAAATTCCATCGAGTCTCAATTACAAATATTACAGTTTGTTTTGTTGATGAATTACTTAAAATTCAAGTGTTGAAATTTTTGCCTACGAAAATACAACAGAAAACAATCATATTTGTATACTTATCGATTAAGTTAAATTTCAGGTGTATTGAACCAATGGTACATTAAGTACAAACTAGATTAAACTAATTCATTATACTAATAATTGTTAAATTTACATATCTTAATATATACATATTAAGGTTTTAATATTTAGTAAAGCCATTAAAGATATCACTTTTTTTACTCGCAAGTATCGTTGAATGCACAAACAAAAGATTGCAAGAGAAGAAATAAATGTTTAGAAGCATAAAATTTGTAGTGCTTGCAGTCTTATTGCCAAATCATTTACAAATCTATTTTTTGGATTGAAATTTGAATTATTGTATACATGTAATAATATTAATCTTTATAGATACGTACTATACTATACTATATGTTCTTTTGTGATTCTAAGATTTCCTGTTATCTGACTGAATTTTGCTGAAATGATCTACACTGTATTCATAAGTATCATATCTGTTCAACTGTAAGTATTCAAAAAAGGTATTAATCTGAGAACAAGTTTTTCTTTTAAACTCAAAGTAATGTATTTAAGATAAAATATTTAAACATACCTCTATTTTACGATAAATTAAGTCTTAAATAAAGATAATCATGAAAGTAAACATATGCAATGAATATTTCATTAGTAATAGTATTAATTGTTTTATGTGTACTTGAGATTTGTGTTGTTCAATTTAAAATATTGTATCTTATTTCAATTACAGCTGATGCTATGAATTCTAAAAGCTGATAAGTAATTTATAAAGTTTACAGCCAAATAAATATTTCAAAATATCCATAGAATATGTCCTTTTTATTATATATTTCATAAAACAATTTTCTAATTGTAACAAATGGATTAAATGTGAAAATAAAAGAGGTCATAGATGAAAAACATGATTCAAGCTGAATCAGCATTCAATTGATATTCACATTATATTAATTATTAGTTGTTAGCTTAAAGCAGTTTTTTGTACAATAAGTATATTGGTAGAGTAATTAGTGTAAGTATTTGCTTTTAATGATAAAAAAGCTCTTTATGAAAAAAAACTTCTATTTCTTCTATAGTTATAAATCAAAAGTCGATTTGTAAAAAAAGCGATATTCCCATAAAAATAACAATAACATTATTCATATTCAAACCCTTAAATCAAAACAATATGAAATTCTGACATAATTCAATCAATACATTTTTGATCTGTTTTTCTGGCATTGATTTAAGCATGTTAATCATAAAGCATGCATGTTATTCTCTTATACTCTTAATGTAAATATTTATGCACAGAATATAGTGAGGAATTTTCTCATGTCAAAAAGAATATTTTTATCAATTTCAAGATAAAGAAAGTCGAAATTGCAAAATTAACACTTTCAAAGATGGAGAAAATAGTGTAGAAAATGACAAAGTAATCGTTTTAAAGTATACATCAATAAGGCTTATGATAATTCATATTAAAATGAGAAATAATTAGAAATCAGAGCCATCTATGTGTCAAAATACAAACATTTAGCGATGTGTATTGAATTTTGATAGGTACGTGTAAGCACAAAAAATTAAAATTATATATTGATAAAACTGTAATAAATAAATATTCTAATCGAATATTATCGATTTTAAAACGTCAAGTTGAAGAAAATTACACATTTATATAATTTAATAAATTAAAAATACAAAACTTTTATGGCCGGGTTTAATTGTGTTACGGCTAGGCTTCGAGATTTGACACATGTCAGACGTCAGATGTTTCATATTTTGTGCAACATATTGCTTAATTTTGATCTTAATTTAATATAGTGCACGTTGATGTAGAAAAAAACTTACTTTTAAAAATGGATAAAATGTCTAGATCGTCTCTTGTTGACGCCGTCACGAAGCAGAAAGAACAATTACAAAGATATGAATATCGGTTAAGAGGTACTTTCTTTTTTATTTTTCATCAAGTAATTCTGTAATGTAGTTTTTGATTACAGTAATTTTGGTAAATAAGTACATTCAATTCAAGTATATTGAGTTTTTAGTTTTCACCAACACCATTGACTATCATATTCATATGAATGCTTATTTTTACATTATTTTCAGATGTTGTGACAGCCTATAAAGGACTTATGAAAGAAAAAGAAGCTTTAGAATCTAGTTTGGCGGCTATTAATAATTCAGATCATGATACTAATCAAGGTAATTTTTCAAATTCTGATTGAGTTTTCATCATTTATTTTTCAAATCATTTATGCTCCAGATGCGTCTATTGCGAAACTTACGCTCTCTGTGTCTACTCTCGTAGCTGAAAAGTCTAGAATGGAAGAAGCATATCAGAACGATAAGAGAATTGCCCGGGAAGAAGTAAAAACATTAGTTTTTCATTGTATCTTAAACTTTGGAATATTTTAAAAGTTTAATTTAATATCTTTTCCAGAGCGAAAAAGTGGTCCAAGATCTTCAACATCAATTAGTGAATCTCTCAAAACAAAAACAACTGGAATTAGACAATCTAAAGTCTAAGTTGGCATTTGAAATTCAAGAAAGAGAAAGAGAACATGTAGAACATATTATGATGATAAAGTATTTAGTTTTTGTCATAATTTTACAGCTGACATGAAAATATTTTGACTATTTTGTTTTTAATTTCCAGAGAATTACAAACTAAAATAAGTGTGGAGCGAAAGTCGAAGGAAAAATTAGAAGATAAATTTGTGATTTCTAATGATCCTGGTTAGTCGATTTTACATTTAAAATTGATTTGAGGGAATATGTCATAATTATTAGTAGGAATCTCTGTTTTATCAAAATTTATATTCTGTAGGTAGCCGAGAACTAGAAAAACGTTTCAGAGACTTAAACAGTGAATTAGAAGCGACACAAAGAAAACTTAATAGAGCTGAAGCTAGAACGATTGAAACTCCTCAAATGTTAGTGCAACTGCAAGAAGAAATATCTCAAATGAAACAGAGTCATTTAATTGCTTTAAGAGAGGTTGGTTATTTTTAAATTAAGAAACATATAGATGTTTTTCAAAGATCAATTGTAATAATGATATTTTATTATCATCACCAAAGGAGCGAATTAAAGCGAAAAAAGCTGAAGAAACAGCAAGAAAGATGTGCGCAAGTCAAGAAGAAAGGGTTGCTGCACTTGAAGCAAGATTAGCAGAACTATCTAACACTGTTGGTGAATACGATATTCAGCGAAGAAAAGATCAAGATATTATTCAGCATTTGAGAGATAATGTGGAATCAAAATTTATTAATGAAAAACTTCATATGGATTCAAAGGCAACTTCACACGAAAGTAATAATTAAAAATACAAACATAAAAAGTAAAATAACATTGCAAAGTTGTTTGATTTTATACTCTTTTTATAGGTGAGAGTGAAGATGTGATACGACAAAGAAAAGATTCTGAAAGTATGACTCTCTTGCAAGAAATTATAGATAAAATACATTCCTTGAAAAAAGAATTAATCGTTGCTAATGAAAATATGGGATGTCCAATAGATATTTGGGATATATTTAGCCCTGGAGGATCGGGTGCATCAAATATTCATTATGTGTATAAAGCTGAATTAGCAGCTGTCAAAGCAGAATGTGACGTATATAAACGTAAACTATCATATAAAAGTAATTTAGATGTTGATTCGACGCCTCAACCTAAAAAAGCTAGTGAAAATGAAATACAACAACTGAAATCACATATCAAAACATTGCAAGACAAAGTGGAAGTTCTCAATCAACAGATCGAAGAAACTGAAAAGGAATGTGAACATAAAATTAATGCTGAATTGGAGGTAACGTAGTTTTCGAATATATTAAGTGTATATTATACTAATCAAACTTTAAAAATTTAATCATTTGTATTTTTCAGAAATATAATTCTGAGAAATTATCTTTCAAAGAAGAAATAGCTGAACAACGAAATCAAATTCAGGCATTAGAACAGCAACTACAGATTCAGAGAGACCGATATGCTGTTCTTTTAGGAGAACGAGAAGGTGAAATTAAAGCTAGACAAATTGAAAATGAAAAACCTGATCATTCAAAACAAGATCCTTGCAATTCATTGCCAGTAAGATTTATTTGTTTACAATTGATTATTCTAATTCTTATTTTTTGAAATGAACTTCTGTGTGTTATGTAAAACTCATTTTTTATTTCATACAAGTCAATTCACTTTCGTTTTTCTATTTCCACCTTTTCGGAAATTAATAAAAAAAAAAATTGAAATTTTGGATTTGAATGCCACCTAATATTTTTTTTTTGAAAATATTCCATTAGGAAATATCTGCTCCACCTCATATGTTACATTATGCACATGAGCTTGCGAGAAAAGATTTGGAAATATCTGCTCTTAGAAGAGAGAAGCATATAACTGAGGGACAATTGAGGTAAATACAATTATATATCTTGTGTAAATAATATGTATTTTCAATTTAAAATTCAATTGAAAATGTATTTTGATTCTATTGTAGAGATAGTCAAAGAGAAGCTACCATTGATAAGGATAGATTCAAAGAAATTAGACGAAATCTGAAAGAAGAAATTGACAGGTTAAGTAAATTTGTCTATATTAATAGAAAAATAAATAAATCATAATAAACTGTGAGATAAATATTTTAATTTAATTTTTAGGTTACGACGAATACAATCAAGAGAAGGAGCTAATTTAGAATATTTGAAAAACGTTGTACTATCATATCTTTTGAGTACTAATTCTTTAAGTAAAAGACACATGTTAAATGCAATTTCCGCAGTTCTTCATTTTACCGACAACGAGAAGGATACTGTATACAAAGTGGTTTTTTGATCCAACTTCAAACATCAATGGTTTTAAGATTATATTATGTGATAGCGCAGTTATAAATTATTTTTTATTAAAGTTGTTACATTTATTCATATAATGTTGATTTTATTTTACATGCTTAATTAATGATTTGAATTAAAAATGTTTTATAACCAATTTATCAATTTATAGCAGTTTCTCTTTCATTTGACTTTTTTTACGATGACTATTTTTGTTTGATTACTTCAGCTTTTTAGTATATGAACCTTATGGCTGGCATTTTATAATAATTAATTCACAGCATTATTATTATATATCTTGATTTTGCAGTACATATTTAAAATTCGGGAATATTTTATACTATCAACATTAATCATTCCACTTTCGTTATTTGATGAGAAATCGATTTCATACCTTTCTCACATATTGAGTCAGTAATTTATTGTAATATTTTATAAAGAAATATAATTATTGTATAAAATAAATTTAAATTTATTAAAATTAGAGTTTGCACATTATAATTGTTTTTTTTATTTACCTAAAAGAAAATAATTTCGACATGTAAAATAAAGTGCATCATTTTGAGTATTACTTTAACAGTGTACATTTTGTATTCATAGTCAACACAAGCTTGCACATAGTGGGTGTTAATGCCGGCACATCGCTTGATATGTGCATCCGTGGCTACGAGCGGAAGGTGGTTTTACTCTAGTGCCATGGGATTGAAAGTTTGGTTCTAACTCGCCATAAACCCTCGACGACCGCGATATAATTAATGTGCGAGTCGCGTTTTAAAACTGCCACGCAACAATGTGGTGGCTGTCTCGTTGGGCACACATACGATGTAAAGTTGCCAAGCATCTCCAAGACATTTTATTTTCCCTGCTTCACTGGTGAAAATGTTGCTTTTAAAACGAAATCTTCTACTGGCATCAATGTGGCAATGCTACTTGAATTTTAAATGGGACAATTTGTAGACTCATTTAACAATGTATTTTTAGTGTATGTATTTACATATTCCATGTAATTTAGAATGTTTAATTTTTTTCGTGAAATTTGTTGTTTTTGAATTAACGAATAATCATTTGATAACAAAGTACTAACTCGCTGTTTTTTTTATGAATGTAATAATTTGAATAAATAGTCGTAAAGTATAAATTGCGCAGGGAAAGAACGAAAAAAAAAACAATGTATAAATGCGAAAAACTTGTATGCTTTTACAATTTTCGTATATTAACTTAACTTTTTTGTTATTTTTCAATGTTCGCCTCGAGGGGACGGATACCTAATCTTTGCACGAACTCGCTTAAAAAATTTGATGTATGAGAATTTTCCATTTTCGCCCATCTTTTGTTCATCCTCCTATTTTTTTCGTTTCGACGACGTGTCGCAGTATTCACCCTCGTTTTTGCGAATGAATCATTTTCTAGTACTCTCACATTATATAATATATTTGCATTCATTGCCAGATGCGTTAAAGATAAACGTGCATTCCGTGATTTTTTAATATCCATAAATTTTTTTAATAGAGAATTTAGTACATTTTATATCACATGAAGTTTTATCGATTACACTGGTTTTTACCGATTATTCAACTCAGGGATATTATTAAAATTTCAGGTATTTTCAAAATTATTTTTTCTATTGTATAACTTCATCATTATAAATATTTTATTTTTTTCTCAACATATACGCAAATATGTTGCAAACATTTCATACTATGTCTTCATCACCGACCCAATTAGTCTAGCATCACACCTGCACTAACAACAACGAACTCAACATTCAATTAGCACTTATAACTACAACAACAACGAACATAACAACAGCACATGACAAACTCACGTCCTACAATAAACCAAACAGATCTATTGCGAATTCTAACAAGGTCCTCGGGAGCACGCGCGCACCCGACACGGTCCTTTTAATGTTTTCCGAGCAGCTGTAAACATTTTTCACGATTGAACTTTTACGGTGTCATCGCCGCGGCGTATTCCGAGATTTATTATCGAAGGCTTTCGCGGCTACGACTTTATATAGCGCGCTTTAAGTGAGGCGCGGCCGATTGCCAGCTCTTCGTGCCGATTGGAAAAGTTTCGCCGCCGAGAAAAGCCGAAGCTATTTTAAACGGATTAAGTTTTCCGGTTTTTGCAGCCGGAAGAGAACGAGCGCCGTTTTATATTTGTTTATTGTGCTTTTGTAAAAGTCGGAGGCTTGCACGCGAACCGCCTCCCGCCGAACTTCACGCTGCTCTCGACTTGTCTTTGTGTTGCGGAATTGGAAAGTGTACGATCGTTTCGTTCTATAATATCTTTGTAGTTTTGAAGGATTCAGCGAAAGTTTTAATATCATGCGATTTATATGCCGAAGTTTTATTATTCTCAAACGCACCGGTTTTCTACTGATCATTGAAGTTATGCGAGCAGATATTATATTAATATTCTATAATATATATCACAAAGGATATGCAGTAATGATATTCGTTCTATGTTTGATTTGTAGACGGAATTGTAAATGTCGTAATATTTTATTTAGTTGAAGTTTGATGAGTTTGGAGAATTTTTTTCGGTTCGTGAGCTCAAGTATATAGCGGATCTTTGTGCATATGCAACGTTTGATCCTCGCTGGTTTCACGTACTTTTTGCAGGTGCTTTGCTTTTCAAGATTTCATCGTCGAGCTTGCGTTCTTCGAAGCATGTACAAAGTGTCACGAGTGCACGCTGCAAGCGCATTCGAAGATAACTTTGTAGCGTATTTATCGTAGCGCGTTCACTCAACGAGAATTGCAAAAAATGCGCTCAATCCAAACAACCGGACTAACTAAACAAATTTTCCAACCGAAAAGTTACACGACGACATTCATTATTCATTCAATCAACAAAACTAATTTCCAAACACATAACACGATCATCCGCAGAAACATCGGATAATTACACTGCAACTTCCACACGTAAAACAGAAGAACAAAGTGCAGTTTTCGAGGTGCATTCGGGATAGTTCAGTTGTGGCACGTTCGTCGGCATGTGGACTTTGCGTCTACGTGGTACGTGCTATGGCCTCTACGGTGTGCTTTGCGCGACAAGTAAATAAACGCCGGGCCTCATTAGTAAAAACAATTTTGCAAAGCTGCACCGACGGTTGTCTACATCTGACGTGCGGGGGAACAGATGCACTAATGCACTCTCGTTAGCTGCAATTTTCTCATTGAAAATTGATCGGATCGATTCGAAACATTTTCTCATTATAAAAAATCGAAATGTTGGTTAACAGTGCGACTTTCGCGTGCCGCACCTCATTACCCGGCAGGACCACAGATGCAGCGAATATTGGCGTAAGCCGAAAACCCTCGCTTTCGCATCATCATTATTATTTCTGATTATTCCGCGCCATTGGCGCAACCGAGACCGAAATTGCCGGCGGTTGCCCTCGCAGTTGCCGAGTGGTTTTCCGTGTATTACTTACTGCAGTGCGATCTTGATAACCGCCGTAATTACCGCAACAAACAAACAAACAAACAAACGTACATACAAACGGGGGTGTGTGTGTGTGTTCAGAGCCTCCTCTCGGTCTCGCTCTCTCCGCTGAAATATATTGGGATAGTTTAAACTTCGCAAATTGGCAATGGAGTTTCGATCGAGCAACTTTGTCGAACTCGATTCCGATACCGTGCCGCGCGTACGCCGACCTTATAAGATTCGATAAGTCGGTGGATTTCTTAATTTGTTTTGTCTCTTTCGGAGAATATGGCTCGTACGTGTTTTTTATTTTAAACAAATCCATCAAATGAATTTTACCCTTCAATAGTAGGGTGAATTTTGTCAAATCGTCGAAGTTGTGAAATGTAAAAGTATGAGATAATAAAAGAGCAATAAAAGTATTCGAGCGTTTCGACGATAAAAGTTTCGTTTCCGATATGCAAAAGTGTCACAATATTTTTTTTTAATATAATAAAAATATTTATAAAATAAAATTTAAAAGCCTACAAAGTACGCCAGCCACCAGACTTCAGGTAAACACGAGCTTCCGCAGCGAAAGCTCCTCAGTTTCACGCTCATCCGAAATCCAACGAATCCCATTCTAGAGCACAAAGAAACATTAAGCGCTCACAGCCCAAAAGCCTATAATAGACGAAGTGAAATTTCCCTAAATAAGAGCAATCCCTCCGACACAGGTACCCATCCACCATTCCACGCCCCCGCGAGGCGAAACTGTTGTTCAGCGCAATAATCGTCGGCGATAAGTCGTTGCGAGTGCGTGGATGCGATCGTGAGGCTTTCGAGGCTACAGCCTTCCATTATTCACGAGAGCTTTTGTGCATATAAGGCTGCCGTTAATATTTCGTCCCGCGGGCCTTCTGGTTCGAGTGTGTGTGCGTGTAGAGGGGAAATGTTGCAGGTCACACCCGACCTAATTGTTTCCTCTTTCTTTATTATGTATTTCGCTCGTGTAGGCAGGGATTTCGTCGGCGGCGATAATTCTAAAACAAAAACGCCCGGGCCTTAATTAAATTTGCCACCCACTTCGGTCCGTCGCCTTTGCCGGCCTTTCAGACCCGACTTCTTAAATTACGCATCTTTCCACAGCACTACTATTTTCGTTGACAGTATTTTCCATTAAATATAGGGGTGTGTCTGTGTTTGTTGACTCAGATGACCTTTTCGAGGTCAAACACTTTGAACACTTTTCTCGGATATAACATTTTTCCTTTGTTGATATTTTTGAAACATTCATGAGATGAAAGAGGATGATACTGTTTTGAATTTATTTTTGTATAATATATATATATTTTTTTAATAAAACAAAATACTAAATAAAATATTATTTATGAAAATTTCAGATGTGTTTAATAAAAAAATTTTAAAATATTCCTTTCATTAAATAATTTCATGATAGTATTTCGGTACAAGGTGAACTCTCGAATCTTTATCATTTAATGAAGAGACCTTATTCTGCAGTGGATAACTGATAGGTCGAAATTTATGATGATGATAATAGTATCAATAATGAACGAATTGCAAAATATACCTTATAAAAATTTATAAGAATCGTCACATGGAAATTCCATGAAGTATACCGCTAGTACTCATCGGAGCGCCATCGAAGAACGCACACCCATAGAACAAGCGCGGAACAAGAGAGAGAGACCTGCCGAAATCGGAGAGCGAAGATTCGAGTTTTATTTATGTTTCGGCGAATATTTTATGCTCGTTTTCCTCCCAGAAGATTCGTTTCCCTCGGTTTCGCCTTTGGTTATGCAAACGGTCGTCCCTCCCCGCCGGCACATCGCTCTGCTTCTAAATACGCAGCGCGAGTCTCTTTTTTTGCGCTTTCGCTCATGAAAAAATTACGCACGCATCAGAGGAGGAGCGCGTATCCCCTTTGCCAAACGTGGCGTAAATAAATGGGCGAATTTGCGTTCCACTTTCGGCCGTTTTCCATTATTATCCTGCCGCCGGAAAGGGAGGAGGGAGGATTGCATCGCCCGACGTTTGGCTAGAAAAATGCGCATTATGCGAGATGGTACTTTTTAAAAGATTCACTTCGCATGTACACATTGTATGATGTCTAATCGAATTCAGTTATAGAGTTGGTTCTATTGTTTTGAAAAAAAATATACAACCCATCATATTATATGAATGCGTGCCGCGAATAACGTTGTATCTGACAAAAGTTGTATGTATTATACAGTAGGTATTCAAGAAAAACTTTTTTTTATTCAGTGCCGATATTTTGATATATTTTTTTTTTAATTTTTCAAATGATATATCGTCATATATGCATTTCCAAATTAAATGTATTGAACGTGAAAAAATGTCATACGCATTAATTTATAATATTATAGAAAGATCACAAAAAATTCTTCACTTATGCATAGTAATACATTTCGAATAATAAAAATCATCTTTTATAGAGAGATGTGATCATAATTGACTTTTTTAATTAGTGATTAGTAAAAAGCAATACTCAATAGTCACAAAAGCAAAATTTAAAATTTTGATAATTAACCTTAGCACAATTTTATTTTTTTTTTCTAGATTTTCAAAATGTCAATTGTATGTTAATGTTATAGAAGTGGATAAAGTGTTCGGTTTTCTATTTTCTGAAAAAAATTAATACACGTACAATGTACACGTATCGAGAATTGGCTTCAGTGAGCGGGTATCGGGATGCGGGTACGTCCTCGGGGCGAATTCTCAACTTGTTGCTGTTGGAAAATGGCACAACTGAAATAAAATATGGCGTGCATTTTGGCGCTCGCTGAACGGTGGAAATTCGACCGCGGAAACCTTTCCAGCGCAGTAATTGTGTAAATTCGTGATGTGAATAAGTCATCGTTTCTTCGTGTGTAGCACATTTGCCGTGTTGCCAGCCAGAATATGGCGAAAGCCTCAGATTTGATTTACAACGACGTCGCACTACGAAACTTCGCGTATGCGTCTAGTATTGTGTTGAGAAACAAAGGAAATTAACATACGTCGCACTTTATTAATAATTTAAGTACGGCAGAAACGCAAAATTCGCTTGCAAATGAGCGGCATGCCTTTTTTTATTGTGATTTAGAATCGTGTGTGAAACATGCATAATTTTCTCAATAAAAAGTGGAAAAAAAGGTTTTTATTTCAACATAAATCATACGTTTTTAATTAAAGAAATATATCACATTCATAAATAGAATACTTTTATACGATTTTGAATGAAGTCATAAATAGACAACTAAACTTCAAAAGAGAAGCTAATTTCGGTGCAGTATTCTTCCGGAAAAATTCAAATAAAACGGAACGCGAAAACAGAGAACACTTTGCATAATATAGTGATGTTTGGAATTTATTTCACCGAAAAAAAGTTTTTCCTTTTTCATTTTCGTTGCGGCACAACCAATTTGCAAACTTTCGAAGTAGGCGCTTCTAATTCGAAGCGGGCTTCCTCCACCGCGGCGATGTTCGCAACTCAAAGCAAATCCGAATTAAGATGGTAAAATAATCACCCATAAATTTGAATAATAATAAAATCCTGTCGGTTTACCGGGGCCCGGTGATGGGGGGATGCTTTCGGCTTGTTCTTGGGAGAATTCGTTTCGCCCACCCGGCTCGTTGAGACGATTCTTTATTCTTGTTTCTTGACAAAGGCTGAGTGTTAGGTGTGCGCAGCGGTAAACAAAGGCGTTTGTATTAGCATTCGAAACCTTTATCCGGAATCGAAAGAAACAAAAGCAGTGATGCTCGAGTGGAAAATCAAGTTTGAAACTAGTTTAAATGTCGCGTCGTCGCTTCGATATAAGATTGTTATAGTTTAGTTGTTACGATGAAGATAGGATCTTTTAGAGGAAATTGATATTTTCTATTGAGGTAAATGTGAAGAAACGTTTTAGGTAAGCGTATAAATGTTTGAAAAAAATATACGTCATTCAAATGTGGTGAGTATATACAATCGGAAAAATTTCGAAACTTTCGAAGATCCTTATATTGAAAAGGTGAAAAATTAGATTTGGAGATGGAGATGTATTTTCATTTTGGTCATGATGGTCATTTTGGGGGTGTGAAATTTGATAATTCCAATTCAACTTCGTCATTTTATATGCCAATCATTGTTTTAATCTTCAAAACCATTTTCTTTAAACTCAATATTCATTAGAACACTAATGATTTTTGACGTATAATGTATTTGTATAAACTATTATACGTTCATTTTTATTTCATTCCCACTATGAAACAATTTAAATCCTCGTATAAAACATTCGAACAAAATAAAGCAATAACACCCAAAAGAACCCATTTCAAATTAAAAACAATCACATTTACAAAACAACACCGCATTAACACGTACGATCCGAACAACTCCCCGACCGAAAAAGGCACACACTCCAGTTACGTCTTTATTAAATTTTGATTTCAAAAGCGAGACGAACGATTTGAATACATTATCCTACACCCATTTCAGGCTCCGACCCCACTAACAAACCACCCACACCCAGCCTAGTGCTGAAAAGTTCCACTAATTGGCCGAGGACACGCAACATTCCGGGTGCGTGTTTTCGACCGGCGCTCGCACTCTTCACGTGTTTTGCACCGTTTACTTTGATGAATTGTCGCCAGACACCGTTCGCTGTATGGGCTGTCGTAAGTTTTTATTGTCGTCGAAGGCAGGAAAAGTTTGTTTGGGACAGAAGTGTTTCGGGCCGTTTCGTTCGACCGCGATTTAAGGCTCGACGCTCTCTCGGAAGGCGCACGCAACTTATGGCGGTGCTTATAAATTTTGACTAATGAAATTGTTCGGATGTTTCTGTTGAGTTAAATGAAATGTTTTTTGTGCAGGGGAATATTTCAGGCGAAACGTAACGTGCTTTGAAACTTTGGTCGAATAGTGACGTTTATCAAAGGGGGTGAAATGTGATATCGTTTTTATATAAATAATATTTTTTTTATTGTAAATGAGTAATTTAGAATGATAACTCTTAACAAAAATGTGTAACAAGGTGTTGAGAAATAAAAAGTGAATTTTGTCAGGTATTTTTTTGTGTTAAATTATTTGAACGATAAATACCGAACCATAAAAAGTAGGTATATCTTCAAATGTAAATTGAAAATATTATTTTATCATAATACAAATAGTTATATGTCTGAACCAGTGGTGTGCGGTACATACATGTAGATGTTGTGGATGAGGTGCATTCCCTAATTTTCGAAATATAACCGTTGCGCTTGTATTATACTTGTGCGAATTGTATAATATTTGTAGGTTAGTGAATTTCATTAAAAATACAATATATTTCTATATTTTTATTGAAACTATTTCTCGTATAAATTAATAGGTTGAGGCATGGTAAAATATCGCTGATTTATATCGGGTGAGACCAGTTTTTTTTACGATTTGTTTGTTAGTTAATTTATGGTGTGATCAGAAAGTAACATGTGCAATAACATCTTTGAATGTTTCAAAATAGATGTGGGATGGTTTGGAGATGCAGCTGATTACAGACCACCAGTACCGACTTTGAAGAAAGAGTTATTAACAATTATTGAACGGGTATATGAATTACAATTTGAATATTGTCTTTGCATCGAACATGACGATTAATGTCGATCGATGTTGGATAGCATCCCTTGGTCTTTAAGTCACCGCACGCCATTGATATAAACATCTACATAAATAAAATATATAATTCGTTGTGAAACACCTTCCAGTCAATATACTGCACGAATTTTATATAAAAAAATATACGACATTCGAAAACCCCAAACCGAACGCATAAAAAGGCGACCATCGTTGATTGCCGCGCTTATTTCGCGACGCAGAAGCGATAAAATTTTAACATCGCTCGTGAAAGTCATCGAACGGCGACAAATCCGTCCCGCTTGTAAAAGTTCATAAAAGCTCATTTAACGCGAAAAATGAGAATAAATTATAACGCGGCGGTTCCCGTTTTACTGTTCCCCGTTACCGTTAAACCCCGCTGTACGACGCGACTTTTACGGCCGTCTATCAAACACGCCGCAACGATTTTTTATTCATAAACGACGAGACGAAAAATAATAACGTTAACGACGTCGTTACTGGCCCGTCGCGGTGGATCCAATGCCAATTACAAAAATTCGACTCGTTCCCGAGGGAATGGGATGGCGTTTTCCGCAGAGTTGAAATGCCCCGGGGATGAGTCTTTGGGAAATTGTTATTGTGGTCGATTGTTATTTTTAGGTTTTTCGCATGAAAATGAGTATTGATTCGGCGGTTATGTGTTTGTATTGTGTAAGTTGATTTTTTTCAATGTATATTATTGGGAAAATATATTTGTTTGGCATTTAAAAAAAATATTCAATTTTATATCAGTAAAAATAACATAATATCTTACTTTAGAGTTAATTTTGAACTTCACATATAATATCTAAGCAAATTAAAAATATTTAAAAAAATAAGTAGTTCATAAATAATTGACTATTTTCATTTCCACTACCCAAAATCTTCATAGCGATTCAAATGCCAATAATCCTAAATATTACATATCTTTCCACCGACGCAGAAAGACAAAATTTCAAACATGAATATCAGACACCACACTATCCAAAACCGCATTGCAACGAGATACGACTGTATTCCATCATATCTCGCATAGACGGAAAGCGGGTGAGTGCGGGTTGCTTGAAATATTTATACCCCAGGAAGTTTGCTTTGACGAGCGAAGGAAAGCGAGACCGAGCCGTTCTCGATATCGCGAAAATTCCCCGACAACTCTCCTCTATAACGTAACGAGAGAAGAAAACGAGGCCCTTTGTACCCAGTCGCGATCCAATTTATACGAGAATAAACGAACGGTGCAAAACGAAACGCCGCAGACGGGAAAGAAGAACGCTACATGATTAATTAACACCTCAAATAAAGTTGTCTCGTATTCTATTCGAGGGGGGTCGTTTGTCTTTTTCCGCAAGCTGAAGAGTTGGCTTCGTCTTAAATGTTAGTTCGCTCGATAATATCGCTTAAGCAAAGTGTTCGTTGTGTATAGATATGGTATCGTTCTGCGGAATCGCTTTGGAGCATCGGCGCGATTTATATTTTCGAATGAATATTCTATTTTTTCCCTCGGTGCAATATTTTGTATGAAAATATTGAATCGGAATATAGGTTTCGGTTGCACTCGAGCGTTCCGCCGCAAAGCGCGAGGTTCGCGTTTTATTAAAAAGCCATTCTGAAATGCTTCGCATAGCTGAAATAGTCGGAGCGATTTGCGTTCGAATCTCACCAGTACATGTGCTATATTTCGAATAAAATTATGTGCATGTACGTTTTTCTTTAAAGTCGGGCTTTTGAAGTAATATGTATCCGTCATACGCAAGTGGAGCGAACAGTTTTCGACGCTTATTTATCTTTTCGAGTTTAATTTGTAAAGTTTATTCTGGCGAAATGTAAATATAAAGTTAACTGTAGATACGATAAATATGCTTTAGAAATGATTGTTGATTCAAGTATTAATTATGTACGACTAAAAATAAATTTCTTTTTTAACAAATTCTTCGAAACAGTGAAATAATTTACGATAGAGTTTTTAAAGGTATTTTCTTTGAAATGTATGATATCTAATAAAAAAGCATTTATTTTACGTAATAGTGTTATAGCGGAACTGGCGAGGAAAAATAGTGAAATTGGCAATTAACCGAGAAGATGAGGTCAACAACGGCAGATGGGAATTATCTTGAGGTATTGGAGAGGCACGTGAGACCCTTGAAGAAATTTCATAGTATAATAGATACGATGAATTTATACTATATTTGCAGAATATTGCATAGCTAGAAAATTAAACGTTAAATTATTCACGTGCATATTTCAATACGTGCGTTAATCACTCGATTATTTTAAACGATAATATTTTTGAGCAATTAAGCCATCTGTAATGCGAGCGATCTGCATATAAACGGTCAGTTTGATTAACGATGCAATCAGTTGCTCATTGTATGGTTCCTAGTTTTGGTAATTGTCTGTCACGGACGAGTAAATAGACAAATTTTCCGATCAAAATCGACGCATTTAGCACGCCGCAGTATACCTTCATTAAAATTCAGCTCGTCGCTGATTATCCTATAGAAATTTACCTTCATTATTTGACGAGAGTTTGCATAAAGACGTCATATTTTCGGATGTACACAAGTGCGCGCTCTGTTCAATCTGTCGTCATCGTAAACACGTCTCTTCTATGAAGGAACAATGTTTTGGTTAGTCGCTTACCACAGTTTTAGCCGAGAAACGTTAATTAATTCACAAGAGCCAATTAACGACAGAAGAAGCCTTCTATGCCAGTATCGTGTACGCTCGTGAAAACTTCGCGGGCCGATGAAACCGGCTATAAAGCTTCAAATTTTGGCGCTATGCTAACAAAACGAAATATTGAAAATTTAATAAAGGCCTCGTTCAAATCGCATTTATTAAATTGAACGACGTCTTTAAAAGCATATCAGAGAGAAGTTATTTAGTTGACGATACAATTCGAACGAAACCCGAGATCGTTTAAGAAAAAGCGGTGTGTCGGAAGGTTTTTATATTTCATCAGGAAAAAAATGCGTATTATCGTAATGGGTTTTCGCGGGAGAATATGATGTATTTTTTATTTATTTTAGGGTATGTAATATATTTGGGATTATGAACGATGGGAGAAAATTGACCATCGGTCAAAAGTTGAAGTGCGTATTTTAGTGCGCGTAAGATGATATCTGTGTACATGAAATTTTGATTTCGTCGGAGGAATTAATGTTATACGTTATCGTCAAGTTGATTCATGTCGACATGTGATGTATATCCTGCGAAACCCAATACTGGAACTTATTTTTTCCTCGGGGTAAAATGGGAAAAAATGGGCTCCGCTAGATAAATAACGATTTTCTGTCTTGTTATGTGTTGGGGTCCGGTGAATAATCTTATTAAGCTTATATCAAAAGCTTTCTATTGTTTATTTGGCTAAGTGATGTCGAATGGAAAGCGATTATTCATTTCGAATGTGAGGGATGTATAGACGTATCGGTATCATATTATTGGACATAAATCTGAAAATAATAATCTTAATATAAAATTTAATTGAATAATAAAAATGACTACAACAATGTAAAGCAAAGTTTATTTTAGTTTCAACATTTTACCATAACACAAAAACGACATTGTATTCGAGCCAATTGTACGAGAGACTGGTATTTTTTATCAATAGTTGACCAGCAGTTGAAATGATTCTATTGCTACCGAATTGAATAGGTTTACAGCATTTTACTGAAAAAACATTTTAACAGTGGCGGCCCGTCCTAAAGGACTGCGTGGCTCAGCCCTCCCTGTATAAAGTATAATATGTTTATTTTTTTTAATTCCTGTTTTCGTCTTGTACAGATGTATAAATGCAAAAAATATTTTGATTTTTGTATGTTTAGATGACGTTTTCATTTTCATTTTCATTTTCATTGCTGCAGCCCCTCCACTACAAATTTTCATGAGCCACCACTGCGCTTTAGTTTTAAAACTGAAATTCGACAATGGTGATCAATAGGCCGAACGATTTATCGACTGGCTGCATTTCGAGTTCGTAATTAAAACTTGCGAAAACTCCGTCTGCATTGCAAAGCCGAAAAATTAATATCGGAAAATTCAGATCCGAAATTATTTATATATGACACGACTTCAAGAGATACATAAATTTCCGTTTACTCCATAATACACAAGCGCTCGATCGGACAAGTCCATAAATCTCAATTGTTCGAAAAAATACTGGACGACTAGAATTGAACCGTTGCCAGCTTAAAATTCAACTCTTCGAGAAAGTGCACAAGTGGGAGCATATTTTTTAAAAATTCAAATTGGCCGCATGGATTACTGGAAATCCGCTAGATGCGGCTCGAAAGCACCGACGAATTTTGCGGTCAGATTGAGTCGGATTGCGAAAGAAACCATAAACTGAATATACGTTTAAATTTTTTATGAAAAAATTATAAAAATTCGGTTCAATCTAGTTTAACTAACATTATATTCAATTCGGATGAATAAACTAGCGTATCTTCGCAGAAATTTCAATCAAAAATTGAAATCAGATTCAAATTTCCATTGCAGATCACGACAATGGTGCACGCGGGTGCCGTATCGATTCCCGCGTGTCCATTGTGATGAATAGGAGCGGCATCGCGAATTCGATCGCCAAATTAACGGGTTTTAACTGCCGACAAACTTGTGTGCCATCTCGTGTAAATTCGATTGACAATGCACACTGTGGCAGTGAGTTATTTGGACACCATTCGCCCGTTGAATTCGACGGTTACCAACCGAGCCAAACTGCCCTTCAACGCTCGATTGGGATTCAAAGACATTTTCGACAAAATTGGACGTTTGTATGCGTTTGTTCGGTTTGATTTATTCGCGTCGATTGGGGTTTCGAAATATATTCGGATTGATGGATTTGTTTTGTAATTAAAATTTGATTACTTAAAAATAGGATGTGGGTTAATTTGTGAGATTTTCTATACATATATTGAGTTTATTAGAATGCTCTTAACATTAAATTTAATTAAGGTTCTATCTCAAAATACTATTCCTGTATATGTATTGGATTGCATTGTTGGAATTGCTAACCGCAATTAACAGAATTGTTTACTATGTAGTATAAGTTAAAGGATAGCTTTGCGATTAGTTTCATAAGTACTTGTATCCTAATGGAGAATCTTATAGACTCTTCTACTATTTAGTTTCTGTATATATTTTTTTGAATAATTTGAATTTTTATTAACGTTAATGAAATTTTGATTTATTTAATTTATAGTTATTGAATACACTGGTTAATCAATACAAAACTTGGTTAATAAATGGACAGGTTACTACTACTACAGGTTATTTGACTTATACGATGTACGTGCTAGATTTCCATAAGCAATTTTTCCATTGTTACAAGCGATAATTAAAAACATCCAAACTATAATCCCCTATATATAATAGCGGATATCTGTCTGTCCGTGTGACCGTCTGTCGTGTGTTGATAATGCTCGCGACTTTTTCGCAAATATGGTCTTTATATGCGTATACAGTTAACGTCTATAATATAATGCTTATTACCTACTGCCTGGATTGGCTTTGCC
>JAOXNN020000001.1:1701578-1750332 GCA_028571205.2 Hydropsyche betteni
TATTCAAATCGGGTACACATTTCGGGTTCACACAATCGGGTTTTCACATTTTATCGTTTTCCGTTTCTTAACAAAACGACAGCCGATTTTATTGACATCGGGCATATATAGTTCATAATAATTTCACATTATTACGATTAAAATGATTTTTCAACAAATCAAAATAAATAAAAAATTCTCAATTCGAAACGACGTTTTGCCTTCGATCACACAAAGCTCGTACCCTCCAAAGCTCACTCAAAGCGAAAGACGCGACATCCATCACAGAACACCATTAACACACACACTGTTTGCACACGGCTCAGCGCAAATACGTACGCGTGATTAAATTATTGATCATCCCGCCGACGTAATTACACGCGCCCACTTGACGAGCGTTATGCATCACAGGGCCGGATTCCGAATTAACTGCGCCCCGGCAATCCCGGCGATAACCGCGACACCGTCGAGTGCCCCGATCGCAATTATCGCCGGGGCCAATTATCGTTATTAATAATGGGGGCCTGTCTTGCGGCGATACGGTTTGACAATCGCAGGTGGGCGCCGATTGGCGCGGCCACTGTTGCGATTGTCGTCGCTGGCCGTTGTCGCGCGTTTGGATGTTGCGGATTAGGGTGTCGTGCCCGTGATGGATTGTCAATGCCGTGGACGGGGGTTAGGTTTTATGGTGTTGAGGGTTGTTCTGTTAATGGGTGTGATTGGTGTTCGGGATTTTGTCCGACAGGTTCTTATCGGGTAAGCGGAGTCGATTGTAAGTGTTTTTGTTCGATGGTGGATGATGGATAGTTGTGTGTGACCGTGGTAAATATTATATTGTTTATTGACTGTATGTTGAAAAAGTATAAATTGTGTCTTTACATGAATTATTTTGGCATTAAAATAAAATACGAAGTGTATTATTTCTGGTTTATTGAAGAATCACGAGTTGGACATCATTTTATTTGTGTGTGCAATGAAAAATGTTTTGGAATTATAATGTGAACATTAAAAATATAAATTATAAAAATAGGTTTCAGCGTTCAAATGATCGAGAGGTGGTAATGTCGTTAGAGTTATGTCCTTCTCTATAGATAATACAATACAATACAACTGTCAATTGTCAATTTTTGTTAAAATTTTGATTAAATTAAATTTTAAGCACATTTCTAAATTTTGTCCATTTCTGTTCTATTATAAAAGTTACGAATAATGGTTATGCGGGTAATATTTCATCCTATTTGTGTTTACGTTTCGTTTATATTTTTCCGATGATCAAAGTAATTTATCGAATGCACACATTTAAATACTCGTGCAAAATATACAAATTATTATTATTTTAAATATATTACTAATTTTATTAAATGCCAAGATAAATTCACATTTATTTTATAAAATGCACATTTAAATTGTCTCCGTATAATTTTGATACAAAAACCATCCCTTATAATCATGGATTTCTGTGTGTGTCCGCGTGTTCGTTCGAATGACGCTCGCGACTTTAAAATTACGAGTTAAAAAATCCCAGTCTCCCTCGGGATTTGAATGTTCGTCCTTCTGCTGACGAGACGTGACGAGACGTGACGAAGCCAGTGACGAGACCTCGACACTAAGCGGCTGATAAAGTTCTCGCCTTTATTTTTCAAAATATTATAGTGTAAAATTATCATAGTTTGTTTCTAATATGGTCTTTATGCGTATACACTTAACGTCTATAATATCATGCTTAAAATTAATTAATTAATTCTTATAAAGCACGATAGATGTCGCTAATAAATTTGAATAATTAAAATAATTCAATAATTAATTAATTATTTTTTATAAAGAACGATAGATGTCTAAAATAATAAAAAAAAATTGAAATAAAATAAAATATAATTAAATATTCAAATCGGGTGCGGGCATCAACCTAAAAATAAACACATACACATCCTGGTGTTATCAACATCGGGCCTATATACTAGTTTAGGATAATAATTTTAATTGATAGCGAGCTCATTAATTAAAAATTCACTTGAAAAATTAATGCACAGGTAATTATCAGATATAATAAAATTAATCTACTTAAATTATTTCATAAAAAATTAAAACAACAATATTCAAACTAAAGTAAAAAACCAATTTACTAGATTTACCAATTTCGGTTGGACATAAGCGCCTTAAGTGCGCATTCCGTATAGTTTGATATCGCAGCATTATCCCATTCAGCAAGGCCGGGTTAAATATTTGACCCGCACTTTGGGTTCGGGATTGTAATAAATTAAATTGGACTTAAGAAATATACAAACGCTCATTGTATAATATATAAGCGCATAAATGTAATTCGGGAACATAATTACGATTTGAGCTTACGAAATGTTCAGCGAAAGACTGCGGATCCGAAGACGGCACTTTTAAGGATAACGATAAATGAGCTGTATATCGAGCGAGTGTATTTCGATTTGCGATAGAGCGAAGCTCAGTTTTCACAGATCCGCCTTTCCGTTGTCGTCGATCGCGATCCGCTCTTGGCAACCTCTGAAGAAAAACTTAATGGTACGAGTTTCTCTTCTGGAAAACGCGTATCAATGGAAACGTATACGGAGAGTTTTGTGAAGCTTGAAATGAGCAGATTATAAATGTCCCATGTTTGGAGCGAAGCTTTGATTTAATAGATGTTACACAATGGAGAAAATAAAATATATCCCGAAATAAAATACTTTTCAGTATAATAGTGGGCGGATCCCGAAAGCGGCTAATCACAGAATATAATTTATTTGTTGAGTCAATCGACGTTTTTCCACGCGCGTTTGTAATTTGTGCCGAAAATAAAAATAAATAAGCAAAGGAAGGAAATAAAATACGCATGGAACTAGGCAGAAAGACCGGTAATTTATTGCTAAGATATAATATGGATACTGAACACTCGGTACCGGCGGCATGGATTTTGTATTTATTATTCGGAACGGCGATTAATAATTCGGTGGATTTTGGTTGCCTGGCGGCCACCGAGATCGATGTTACAGAACCGAACGGGACCGGAAAACAGCGTCGGGGGGGGCCAAAGACCACCCCTTAATGAGCCCCCATTCAAATCAAAACCGTTATCAAATAATCGAACGCATTTTTCCACGGTCTGAATAAAAGAACGGGTCGCCATATTAGCGTCGTCCGCCGGACGAGTTTCGTTTAGTGTCTTTGTCCTCAAGCACGCGGTCGGCTAAATTATTCAGCGGGACCACTTACATATTCGACGATGGTAATGGAATACGTGAGAAATCGAACCGTCTCCAAAACTGCCGGCAAAGGGACGATTGTTCGCATCGCATGATCCGCAGTTGACCGTCCCCGTGCTTCCGAGAAACGCTGCCGAATTAAACATTCAACAACCAACTTTTCAGCCCCTCACGGACGGGTCGATTTAATATTTCAGCACGACGAGCGAAATAATGCTGCTAAAATAAAGACGATACGGATTCGCATGAATTTGCACACATACACGTTCCGATAAGTCTCGCTGAATCTGCATTATCGCGCGGTGCACATTTTCAGCAGTGCTGCGGTCGCGTTCACTCATTTGTTTCGTTTTACAACTGCTGATAAAACGCCGCGGAAGCACAATTTAATGTTTTACCACTGCTGGAAAAATCTCAGGACTGCCCCTTTTTTCGTTTGTTTCGCGGAGTCGACAACTCGCGGGTCGCGTGCCGCGCGGGTTGAATTTCAATTGTGGAATTTTCGCGGACGTCTGTAATGGCGTGCCGGCCGATGCATTAGTGAAATTTAATTGGGTAAAGAGTGAGGGTGGTAATCGAGTCGATTTTAACGAATATTTATGTAATGGCGTGGCGCTATTTCGCCGCGAGCTTTGTTGCTCGGAAAAGAAATGGAAACGAGAGCTTTTCATTCGTTTCGTGCGAGTTCACGCAACGTTTCGTTAAGTGTGTTCACGTGTGAATATGACAAATGTCGTTATGGGAAATTCGTACATAGTAATTTTTCTTTCAAAGATTGTGAAACTTTAACAATTTTCTGTGAACATTGAGTGATTTTTAATTCACATGGCATATGAATAAAAGCACTTACATTTCAAAAAAAAAAAATGACATTAATATGAAATTTGCATTAGTTCTTTCATAAAAAATCAATCAATTTTTAAAATATTAGAATCACAGCGTATGACTGCAATCGTGACCAACATATAAACCTACTACACAATCCGCCGATTGATTCCAAGGAATTAAAACGTCACGTCCTGTCACAGTGTTCCGAAAAGAGCCACCGTTCCCTGGAACGAGCAAAGTATCGTCCTCGAGGAAGCCATCGCAGAGGTCGGGCAATGTCCACGGTCCTTAACATATCGGCGGCGTGCGCGGTATCCGTTTTCTGGTCACGCGCCCGCCCTAAATCGTCTCATTGTCCCAAACCAGAGGACCGCGTGGCTCCTTTCCAAATAACTTTTTATTCCGCCGATATCGTCGCGTTTTTTCCACTTTGCCCCGTCAACCGGCCACCGCCAGATATTTTCCTATTTTCTCGTTACGGCCGGATATTTTGCCAATAGCGCCCTGGCGGTTCTTGCTCCTCTTCTCTCCACTCTTTTCCTCCTCCCGATGCCGGTGCTACTTTTCTTTTCTCTTATGTGGCCTTCCGTGTCACTTTGTATTACTTCGTCGACGGACAAAGTTGCGGTCGGTTTTTGCCGGCCGTTCGTGGGTTTTTCTAATTTCACGCGAAACAAGTTAAAATTGTTTTTTTTTTCAATACCAATATCGATGTACATTTTATATTTTGTTATTTGGAGCAATACAAATATTTTTTTATTTAATAAAATATAACGTAATATTTCATGCGACACAGTTCAGTATACAATTCCACCGAATTTCCACGGGTCGGAAAAGCTTGCCGGCGTTGGAAAAACGGCGATGTGTTGCAGGCGTAATTAAATTTCTCGTTGCCAAGAAAACGTCAATATTGCATACAACATGTTGTCGCTGGCAAGTTGGCGACGTACTTACCAACTAATGCGACCGAACGAAGAAGCGAAACAGTTCAACTCGCCAGCTGCACGGCAGACTGCTGTACGTTGTGTGCTGGCCTGTATCCCTCCGAGTGTGTATGTGTTCCGAAATATTTATATATTCGAAAGTGCAATATAATACGTGGCATACAAACTTGCGGCCGTTCTTCTCGCCTGCTGACTCTTTGTGGGTGTATGGGCCGAAGTACGTAGGCGAGGTTTGCGAGATTAAGCGGTGTTGGGGTTTATGGGAATATTTCGAGCTGTGATAGATTCCGAGGGTTTTTATTGGCGAAAATTGTACCATTATGAAAGTTGAATTTTTAAATATTATATTTCACTAGTATGTTGGCCCGATGCTAATAACATCGGCTGTGGTTTTGTTAAGAAACGGAAAACGATAAAATGTAAAAACACTTTCACACGTTCACACAATTTCGATTGTGTGAACTTGAAATGTGTACCCGATTTGAATATTTAATTAATAAAATCAAAATAGTTCTTTTGTTATTTATTTGTGACATATAGGCGAAGCCAGAGGTAAGTAGAAGCTACCCAATTCCCGTACTCAATTTGAATATTTAATATATTAAATTAATAAAACCAGTTCATTTGTTATTGACACAATTACGGCATATAGGCGAAGCCAGAGGCAGTAGGTAATAAGCATCACATTATAGACGTTAACTGTATATGCATCATCCATCATCATCTATCATCCATCGTCATCCATCATCATCATCCATTATCATCCATCATCATCCATCATCATCATCATCATCAGCATCGTTTGGATCGTTCATTTAAAAGTCGCGGAAAAATTAAAAACAAAAAATCGCGAGCGTCATCGACACAGAAAGACAGATACACAGACGCACAGACACAGAAATCCGCTATTATATATAGGGGATTATCTAAATATTTACTTTTCATAATTAATCATATGATGCAAGTGAATAAAGTGATAAATTATCTATAAAATGTTGAATTTAAAATGATTATTTTTATCAACAAAAAATGATATTAAAAAAATAAAATATGTAATTTTTATGAATTTCAAGTGCTATTTTTATCCATTTCATGCTTGAAAATAAAACGTATCGAACGTACAGTATACTGCGAGTGTGGATAATCTCACTCGTACGACGCACAAAAGGAAAAGCCACGAGACGAGTTCCATTCGTGGCGGAAAGGGTTGGCCGCGTCTGCTCCGGCCGCCACATAGGAAATTGACTTCAGCCGAGGCTTAGCAAAAATCTAGAAAAAAAGTGGAAAAAATAAAAATGCATAAGCGCGGGTGTCACACGCCAACCGCCCACCCACCGAACCGCCCACCCCCGCCCAGCGTGTACGCGAACTACATACAAAACGTGCACGTGGAGGATAGGACTCATCCCGCCCGCTCCACAACAAGCCCATAAATCTTTCGGCGGCGAGGATGTAATGTCGTTCCCATTACTGTGGTAATTAAACTGAGGACGAGCGGCCGGGATACGTCTTCTTTACCGGCGAAAGCTCTTCTTCTGCGACCGCTCGTTTCGGCGTTTCGGGCGCGCTTCCGTTATTGCTTCGGTCTTTATTTTCGGAATTTTTTGCTCGTCGACGTTCTGTGAGTTTTTTGTTCGTTTTCATTGCGGTCGGCGGTAGTCTGAGGCATCCTCCGCTCGAGGACGTGCCGGCAACATCATCGCAATTTGTTTCCGACTCGTCTGCTTCGCTGTTGCCGCAATCGCGGTCTGTTCGTTTTGGTGTCGCAGTTCACTAGGAGTGTTTTGTCGTTCAATTCTAAGCTTTCAAGTACTGAATCAAAATCGTTTGAAACAGTCACTTAAGTACACCAAAATAATTTTTTTAAATGAAGCAGTTACAATTCGAATTATCAACAATAAAATGAACACTTTGCTCAAGTGAGGAAAAGCGCTAGACTGCCCAGCAAGGCCAATTCGTTAAATGAGAACTTATCCGGCGAACTTTCGCAACTTGATCCGCGCATCGTCTATTTACCGACGTCGTATTTACAGTACATACTTCCATCGCACTGTGCATCAACTCCATGTGTGACTTTAAGCGGAAACGGCATCGAGTCAAGGCGAGGCTTAAAATCACCCCTAATATACAGTCAAGGAGCTAAGCTGCACTAAGGCCTCCTGGAGCGGACCAAGAACGGCATGACGGTGCTTCAGTGATTATTCAAGTGTTCGTGTACGCAGTGCAATAAATGTTGGTAATTTTAATGGGATGTTTCATTGCAGGGCGATATATAGCCGCCGGCCGACCGTAAAGTCGATGGGCCTTTAGTGGCCGTTGGACGTGGCCCAAACCATTGATATGTAGATGGCCCCATGGTGATGGGTTGAATTGATTAATTTGTTCGGTTGGAATAATCGAAAAAGCGTATGAGGTCGATGTTGTTCGGGTTCCAGGAAAATTATGTTGACTTCATAAATATAATGTGTGTAAGTATTACTTGGAAGTAACTTGTGATTATATTGAACGATTTAGATAATATGAGTACTAAAAATTTTTCATTATATTTTTTTTCAGTAAAATATTATGATATTTCATGTTCATAAATTGATTGAGATGGTAAATAATCTATTGAATCATAAAGAAAATTAACACAATTCTCATTTATATAACTTAAATGAGCGAAGCCATGATTTAATTAGCTTAATGAACCATTATTAATACAAGAAGACTTTAACTAACTCAAATGTACATAAATTCACTAATTAGTTATAGACGTTATGCTCATTATGATTCATTCAGAAATTTACTTTGAGAAAATCTTTTACAGCGTTCGTTTTATACGTTTGTGTTTTCAGAAATGTGCTTTGTCCGGTGGTCAATTACGCCGTCTCGCAGAAACTCTAATGGTGTTTAAAAACAAGAACAACAGTTCTATAAAATCTAACATAGAAAGGACATTATTGACGGTCGTAATGAGGACATCTCGAAAAGCTCTCTCCGAAAGGGCAATTTGAAGCATTTCACACTTGTCCATCGTTGCAACTTGTCCATTACGTGACAAAGTAAACAGTTTCGCATACGATTTGAGGAAACGGCCAAAGTGAATATTAAACGATTATATTTTATGTACACATGAATTAATTTTGCCGATTTCATTAACATTCAAATAGTTCAACTGGATTCGAAATAACAAAACAATCGGAACCAATTAAATTATACAATGTAATATTATAGAAATCCTTGAATTTCATATGTATCTGATTTGAAAGGAATAAAGTAGACTTATTTAAATAAATCACGCGAATCAATTTGCAGCTTTTGTCAGATGTACAATAGATAAGTTCAGTAATGTGCAACGGTAGCAATCGCGTGATGCAGCAAGGCGCACAATAAACCAGGGAGTTTTAATGTTCGGACACGACTCTGGAATGCTTACTAGTTAATTTGCATGCATGGAATATATGTTTACCCTATTTATACGGGAACGTTTGGTAAGCCACCTGTCCCCCACGTGAATATGATGCTACCCATCATAGCAATAGCTATATGGCACGAAATTTTCCATGTTATTACCAAGATTCATATCTACAATATGTAGTTGTAAACTATATAAAAAAATACATGCAGCATGACACGTCAAGGCGTCGATGATAACTCAATAGTGAAAAAAGCGGTAAAATATGAAAATATTTTCAGTGGCTCCTTTGTAAGGCTCGACGTGCATTTTTCATCACCTGTAATTTTTCATGTCATCGGCCGACCGACGACGATCTGGAATCTGCCAAGTCAGGCTATTTTTCGCACCCGCCGTCGTATAAATAATACGAAAAGCGCCCAAAAAAATATTATTCGCTTAGCGCTAAACTGTCACACCACCGTCCATTATGATTTTCACACACACGAAAGAGAGTGTGAAGCTGAAAATTTTTCCACACACGCGACAATAAAAAACCACGCGCGCCCGTTCATTCATTTATTTTTGCAGCAGCAATAGAGCCGAGATTAAAAGCGGCGAAAAAATAACTATTACACACACACACACACACGACGATAGCCCGCGTTGAAAATTAAAAAGCGTGCGATAATGGTCGGCGACGGCCGCTTAGTTTCGACCATAAATCTGCGGGTCCCGGGATTTCGCCGATTTCCCGGGAAAGCGGCCGTCGGTGATTTGTGTTTAGCTGGGGTGGGTCGACATCGACACCATCGCCAACCCCCCATACCGACACCATAGTACGAAGCCTGCGACCGGAGCCCGGCTGCACTCCTCTGCGGAGTGCTTAGCGGCCGGTTTAATGCGACGCGTTATTTATCGGCCGGCGAAGTTTCGGCGAGATGTGTTATGGCGAAGGTTGCCGAGGACGTCGAAGGAGTCCCAGCTGACGCATCGGCTGTTCCTATGGTAATTTACGATTTTCGCGGGGGAACTTTGCCGATTCGGCGGTGCGCTCAGCCGTTGGAGTAATGGTGTTTTTGCGGCGGCGAGATCGATGCGTGCGAAAGTTTCGGTTTTATTGTACGACCGTTTGTCGGATGCCTGATGTCGTTTGTTAATTATTGATCGATGTTGGATGTGTTCTTGTTTTGAGTAATGTGAAAATGTGTTAATCTGAAGGTTTAATTAAATTACGAATAATTTTCCTAGATCGTAGCTTTGTGGTAATGATATTAGTTTTCGAAGTTTCAGCTTCGAATTTAAACTTTAGTCTGAAGTTATATAATATCCATATTCTTACGTGGGTTATCTTCATGTTTCGATTTAACTGTTTGACTTACAATGAAACTTTGTTCTTAAATGAAATATCATTAAATTAGTTTTGAATGGTACACGAATTGAATTTAAAACTAAACAATAAAAAAATGTTTTATTATAAAAAAAATATAAAAATGGCACTTTCCCTAAATATTTTGATGTTTTATTTTAGGACAACACTTGACTAAATGTGAAAATTATCTGAAGTTAGCATGAAAGCGTTTACGAATTTCTATGATTTAATACACGCATAGTCATAAACGACGACTCTAAAAGTACTCAACCGTGATAAGATAGAGCACACGTGAAAGCGTGCCCCTTTCACTAACGGACTTGTTTACAGAAAACATTCGGTGATAAAGCCGACAATCGCTTTCCATATTTCGATACGCAAACGCATGCAAATATTTCCGTAGGAAAATCTCGGAAAATCGGCGCTATAACGATTCGCAAGGAGATGCAAACGGAAACGGTTATTGCGCTTTGCGTATCCGCTATTAGAGGGTTTCACATTTGCAACCATTATTCAAGATTTGAGACGAGCGGGCATTTCTGGTCTGGATGACAAACGATTTCGACCTGGCCATCCGTCCACAGTGTCCAACTTCCATTGTTGCATCGTCGGACGTCGGAGCGGTAGAAAGACAATGGGGAAAGAGTTCTTGTCATTTATCATCGCATAGCACATCTGGACGGCGCTTATCCGACGACTCGGTTCGTTTACGACGTATTTATTGCGCTCGATTTTTTATTTATATTATTTTATATATTTGTGTCTCAGATTCGGATTTGACCTTTTCTCGTCGAAGACGATTTTTCATATTCGATACTGCGGGTTTGTTGTACGCGAGCGTGTTGTGTGTGACGTTATCGATACAATGAAAATATTATACAGAGCATGATGAATGATACTAGGAAAGCTCTAATAGCAAATTTTAAGGGCGGTTACTTGTAGGCACTTATCTGAATTATTTATTTTACAAATGTTTTATTAGATGGCGTGCGGAATGTATGAAATCGGATAAATAATTTGTTCACGTTTTAACAACAAATTATTATAAATTCTCTCTATGTTCATGTAAATATTTCACACTGTGAGATTAAAAGGGAATTTATTTTATTTTCTCAAAAAAAAATAAAATAAAATTTTTGTTCAGATCGCACAAGTTGATTGACTTTTTTTTTAATAATTAATATAATAAAAGTTTAAAACTAATTCTATTAACGGGTTCAAGCACGTTACTTACAAATCCACCTGCGTCTTTTCCAAACTAAAGCACTCTTAACGTCTTTCCCCATTTTACAGCGGCGCTACTTTCACAAAACTAGTGAAACACGAGACTTTCACGCGTCCATAAGATTAACATCCTCACCGAAATCCAAGCACGTAACCAAAAAACGCCCTCGCACAACCCAAGACTCCGACCATAAGAAAGACGACAACAATAATAACCCCCATGGAAAACGAACCGACGTATATCGGTGAAGACATAATAATGTAACTCTTATGAGCGGGCTTAAGACGCCGTGCCAAGACTCTATGAAAGAGTCTCCTCCGCAATGCAGGTGGCGGCCCGCCTCCAGTCTCTTACTTTACTTTTGGCAGAGGCACACCCGCTGGGATGGGGCCTATGATATTTTTGAAAGTGTCCACCCACCCCTGGCGGCTCTCTACAGCTTTGTATGCACCGGAGGGTTGACGTTTAATACGTAACGTCCGGCCAGGTAGCCGGGGGCGCGATTTACGGGCGGCCCGGCGGGCATTGTTCGCCAGACCGCCGCCCATCCCGTTTTGCTTATCGCCGTTGCCGCCCACCGTGGGTGTCCCGTGTGCTCCGTGGAAGGCTTTTTACGATTGTCCGGCTCGTGGGCGGCGAGGGCGCTTTCTTTGGCGACGCCGGCGCGAAACAATGGGCGGGAGCTTTGTTGAAGGAGTTTTGTTCGCGACGCGATTTTTTAATCCGGGCGCTGTTGTTTTGCGCGCGGATCGGAACAAAACTAGCTTTCGAATGGATGTTTTAAGATGTGGATAATGGGGTTTTGTGTTTTGTGAAAATTTTACATTTTTTATTTGTTATGGATTCAGTGAGAAAATTTGTCTGTTGCGATAAGTTAATATAAAATGAATTAGGTTGATTCTAACAGAATATAATTTTTCAAGTTTGTATGTGTTAGGTAGAGATGTCAGATTTTCCGAAAACTTCATTCACCGGTAGTTCGGTAAAAAAATTTTGAAAGAAAAACGGAAAAGTTAACGAGAAGCCGAAAAAATCGAAAATACTTTCTTAAAAAAAGCAAATTTTTCAAATAAAAACCGACTCTTCCGAAAATCCCTTGTATGAAATTACGAAATGATAATATTTGAAACAAATCAAATAAACATTCACAATAATAATTGAACCTATATAATTTAAGTGATATAATGACAACACGAGCCATATTTAAATATTTTATTATTGTCTCATCACATAATTTCAATTGATAAATAAATAAAACATTTCATATAATGTGTATTAAGAAACACATTTAACCCGAAACAAATAGCACAATAGACGGATCGACAAAGCTCAGAACACATTCGACTCGCTCTCTGAAATGAAATTCATAGCTTAATCTGACTTTCGGTCCATTCAAAAATAGAGGACGTTCAAGATAAGAAGATCGCACACACATACACACATACGAGATTACGTATAACATAGACGCAGTACGCCAGACTAGAGCCGGACTCATCCTGAGGGTTTCGAGCAGACACCGTAATTTGGCCGAACCTCGTCTCATTTATCTGGCCGTAGATTGGGAGGTGGATTGTGGGTTGAGCGGGATGAGACTCGTCTCCAGACTGGACGGCGTGGGAGTCCTGTGGGTGGGCGGTTGGATGACAATTTACAACGTCACACCATTTCGTACTATTTGCAAGGGATCGATGATTTGTTTAAAGCCCTGGGACGTATTTTGAGTACCAACGCCACAATGTTGAGGGTGTTATGAAACTGTGGTAGTTATGACTGAAAGTTATGTATCAAAGTTTCCACTGAATATATAATATATTCAAATTATAATACTTCAATTTATAATATAAAGTTTTCCGAAATGAATATTTTCTTTGTGTTGAAAGTGAATTTCGATATTACTATGTTAGTTTAGTGAACGGGCGAATATAGAAATATCCGAATCGATGTATACATTTACTCAGACGAGCTGGAATCAGATCTTTTGTCCAGTGTACCGCCAATAAAGCCTTAAGTGACGTCGTTGCAAAACCATCAGTCTGGCTCTCTCCGGAGGGCTTTTCAGAGATTTCGCTAAAGGTCAATGAAATACAGCGTCGCACGAAATCACACAACGAAAACGATACAGACAACTTTCGGAGATTATTCAGACTCGGATCGAAAATAAACACAATTGATATATCAACAATGGTTCATTCATCCCGGCTTAATAACCTCGCGCCGGGAACTTAACGAGCGCTCTTCCGAAACGGTTAACGTTGCACATGCACTGTTGTGTGCACATTGCACCTCTTTGTAGCTCAAACAAAAACTGACGTTGCGAAGCCACCGCGTGGACACATTAATTAGTCTGTTTTGAAAGTCTCATGTATGCGACTTTTGTTTCGGAAACAAATTGAATTTTTGGACGATTGCGTATTACACAATTTTCATATTCATTAATCATCAGTTTTCCGCAATTTTCCGTTAATTTAATTTTCAAATTTAGATCTCTCGCGCGCTCGATGATTAATGAAACTATAATATTTGTCTTGCGGTGTTCATACGTGATACAAGCGTCATAAAATTTTCACGCGTTAATTTGAAACGATAGTGACGTTATAGAATATAAAATTTTTGAACATAAATTTCTCACTTACGAGCCATACAACAGCGTCACAACAAAAGCACCCCCGTAACCATCGAAACCGACATTTTTTCGGCAATCACACGCAACGAACACATAAAGCTCCACAACTCGCAATCCCTCCGACAACAGCCCTCACCAAAAACGACCTCCGACCCAAAAACACGCCGACAAGACGCAGAGCCGGTGCATATGCATTCGGCGAAATCCCGCTCTTTATCGGGCGGCCGGGGCCAATGTAATCGGCCGTCGAGAACCCTCAAAGGAGAGATACACACAGACGAGGCCGACATCAAAAGATCAGTTTGCTGGTCAACCGCCCACCGCCGCCCACCGCCCGCCCTTGTCCGCTCGTGTTCGCCCGGATAGTCTTTCCTTTACGAGGACTGGACTCGGAGGGATGGTGCAATTTTATTACGCGATTCGATAGCATGAGCTCGGGTATAGAATGGTTTTTTTTTTGTTTTTCGTTTTGGGTTTTATTCAAAGCGATAACGTCTGGCGGATGGGTTAGCGCGAATTTGAGATTGTGGTTTAATTTGATGCTGGTCATTATTTTTGGGGGGTTTTATTGTCGGTTGTGATGCGATGCGAATTTTTTCTGTGTGGTTTCGGGTTTGATAAAAATACATTTCGAAAATGTAATGGATACTTTAATTTATATTTCAGGACTAGATTCTATTCCATTTTCGTATTTGTTTTTGAATTATCACACTCATTTACGCTCATCTTAAAGTTTTTCTTATCGCTGCACTACATATTTTCTTGTTTGAAAATTAAAATCTCGCTGTTTTATTATTATTATTATTATTATTATTTTTATCAAAACTGCACATGATATATTATATAATAATTAGCTCAGTTAAAATTTGCATGTAATTTTCAGTATTTTGAAAATGTTTTTCTAACGTTAGTTGAATATGTATAGTAAAAAAAATTGAATGGATAATTGGAAAAACACTGAACCACTCACGGGTAATCGAACCCGGAATATTTTAGTTTCACAGTTCGATGCTCAATTTCTATGCAATATATTAACCATTTAATATAATAAGAAAAATATGTATTATAATATTATATATGAAATCATTAAAAATACAAAAATTTATATACTTCGGGAAAACCTTGAAAAATGGAAATATGAAACAGTATCATAAAACACAATGCAGCTAAGTGATGTGGATAGTGAAGTTCCGCAATGTTTATTTTTAATTTGAAATATGGTTTCCAAGTGCAATCATAATATAAATTCATTGTACGCGTCCCTAATGCGTTCTGAATGCATCTCTGAACGGGAGCGCACTTCAATACGGCCTCAGGATGCATTTCTATCTGGTTTATGCGGTTCATATACTGTGAGCCATTTCATATGGGAAATTAGAGCAGGATTTTAGTTCAGTTGCAGATGCTCTCATACAAACGCGATATATAAGTTTTAACGGCACACTAAACCGTAAACATTCTCTTAAGCGAAAATTAAAAACATTAATATTTTCACGTGAATAATCCGCGATCCTGTTCTGATACTTTCGAGAACCGGGCACAAAAACTTTGTATAATATTAATTCAAGTTGAAAAGAGTCATTTTGCAAGAGCGAAGTTTTTTGGTCGAAATAAATTAGAAATGAAAATTAATTTCTTTAAAAAAGTTACTTCATCGTTTCACTCTCGAAATTTACTTAATGAGCGCGTGGGAATTGAACTAAATATTTAACGCGACGGCCAAAAGTGCCGAGTTGTTCCAACAAAGACATTCAAAATCGGCTCGTTCGCGAAACACACACGTTAAATATTTATTCGCATCGGAACGACTTTCCTCTGCAGGCTTTCATAATAACGTCGAACATTTTCGCTCCTTCAGTCTCGACCGAAATCGTACAAATTTCCCCCCTTTCCGCGGCGATCTTAGCATATTTTTTGCCGGGTATATTTTTTTCTTGCCGTACACGTCCTCGAGTGAAAGGCAGATTCGGTGACATTATATTTGGAGTGCCGGCGAGGATTTCGCTGAGCGCGTGAAAGCTCCTTCCCGGAAAACCGCGCGGGCTTTCGAGATGAGCTCTTATCGCGATGTTGAAGGTCGGCAAAGGAGACGTCTTCCGAAAAACCGAATTTGCAAAGTCGAGTGTTCGACGACGAATTTACATTCTGGTAGGCGACCACCCCTTATCGACGCCACCCTACGTTCATATTTTCCCGCGTACGTTTCGAATTCGCACTCGATGTCGTCAATATGCGCTTTATTCTGGTTCGTGTATATTTTTTTTATATGGGAGATTGAAGTGATGGGTATGTTTATTCATATTAAATTCAGCGAATATCGAATGTTTATCATATAAAATAATGACATGCTGTCTTATTAATAAATCATATAGTATGTTTAATCATGCGTAACGAATGTAATAAAAATTGCCATAAAATATGACAAATATTCATTCAAATGTTTACATAGTAAAAGTTGTGCTTTGTAAGAGTTTTTTCGAAAAAAAGGAAAAAAAAAACTGTTCTAAAATAAATATACATGAGATTCTCGACGCAATAGAAACGGGAAAGTTAATATATACAACATAAATACAAAAGGGGGAGGTCTTCGATCTTTGCGCCAAGAAAACTTGTTTGCCGATATTTATTTTGAATTATAGCATTTATTTCCGTGTTTATGCGAAAACTTTCAATATTATTACATATTTATATACGCACGGCGTCCTTACGCGAGCGCATGCATACATTACCGCGCGGAAGACATTTCCATTATATAATTTTTCCTTCGAAAACTCGCATGGCACATTCGCGTAACGTATCGCACACACAAAACGACAAACTCGACGTACGTGAGTAAAGTTCGCCGAATGCACGGCCGTTCAAATTTAAAATACGTACGTCGGCATAAATTTTACTTTGAGATCGTAAAAGTGTTCCGATGTTGTCCATTGAGCAAGTTTTATATTACGAACCCATTGAACCGCTGTCCGTCCTCGGAGTGGTCGAGAGGGATTTACTGCTGAAAATCGGACCGCTTTCATCTGAAAACGTTCTGAATAATAACGCGTCACAGATCCTACAAAGACTTGCGTAATTCTTTGACTTTTTGACGGGTGTGTTGCACCCAGGAGGGCGGTTTTCCGAGCCCTTTTCGAATGTACCTAATATGGTCGATGGACGATATATTTGCGTCCGAGCAACCTTTGTGCGAACCGTGCGCTGTAATAAAAAAGCTTTTAGTGATAATAAGCGGCCGTAAACGGCGCGTTACAAAGTTGTTGTTTCGTGCGAGCGCAGTTCGGTCCGTTGAAGAGTGCGTTTCGGAATGTTCTTTTTCCCTGTTGGGAGGTCGTTTTGATGTGTTGATGGCTATGGTGATGGATGTTGTTAGCGATCGGTTCCGGTTCGAATCGAATTAATGGCGTTCCATGATTTTATTGGATCAATCTGATATATAATACATCTAATTTCGATCGACGATCGTGCTTTTAGTAAAAAAAAATTTTTATAATTTAATTTTAATATAAAGTATCATCGAAACTTCAAATTGGAAATGAAACGAAATTCAAATATTTCAATTTGCCGAACCATTAACAAATATAATCAAAAAATAAAATTCAAATATGTCTAATTATAATAAAAACATCTAATTTGTAAATGAGACTATTAAAAAGATATTTTTTTTGGATTCGTTTCTTTAATTACATGTCTCATGTCGCGCAATATATTTAAAAGGTAGCCGCACCTATTATGGTGCTTAGTGCATACGAGAGTGCGACCACTTAACGAGCGCACATAATGAGCCGCGAAAGCGAAATAAATATACAAAAAAAAATCAAAGGACACAACATCGACAAAAAGCAGTTCTTTTGGTGATTCGTAAGACAGCAGAAATTCGGGTCGTTTCGTTTTTAAATTGCTCTCTCCGTGGCAAAAGCAACGTACAAAATCTGACGGCCGTTTTCCATTAAAAAGCAGTACGTTTTCAAGTCGCACGTTTATATAAAAGGATGACATTGTAAATTTACTCAAAAACTAGAAATTGAGATTTTGAGAATATTTTATAAATAAAAAACTATTGATTTATCAAAAAAAATAAAATGCATAAAGAATCAAAGAAGAATTTAAATAATGAAAATTATAATAAAAAAATTAATCTCAAAGCAAAATGAAAATTAAATAATAAACAATTACAATCGTGGGATTAACAAAACATTCGAATGTTCCAGAGAAATTCCTCGCGCCGAAAACTTTCAGAGCGCTCCTCGTTCGATGCATACGCGTCGGCCGACACAAAGAGCAGCCGACGACCGCGCAAAGGGAGTGACTCGGACAATTTCATATTATACATTTCAGTTTTCACAGTCCATTATTTCGTTAACACGTCCGGACGAGTCCAGACGGTTGCGGGAACCGGGACCGGGATGGGAGGGCGTTTTAGGGGGTGGGTTGTAGGCGTTAAATCGGCGAGAAAACTTGGACGAGAGCCGCGTGCCAAGAATGTTCTGGAAGCGGCGACCGCACTGCTTCCGGCTCTGAGGACCAGTAAAGCCCTTTTGGAGACGGTCCGAAGCCCTTATCAAACTGTCTTTAATTAAGTATGAATAAGATCGTGTGGTGCAAACTTGTCGTTAGCGATTTTTAAAAGAAGAAGAATGGATTATTTTTTTACGCAGTTTTTCACTTTATTACGGTATAAAATAAAAATATTCGGTACAGGCCAGTATACTGTTATAATTATAGTTAAAAATTTCAATATCCTTTGATGATTTTATATGGCGAAATTTTTTCACATTATATATTTTTTACAGTGTTCATTTGGATGAAAAATATTGATGTAACCTATCTCCAATTTTTATGTGGTCACTATACATTTTTTTACATGGTAGTCTCTGAACGTATCCCCAATGTAAAAAAAGGATTAAGTGTATTGCGAAATATGGTTTCCTGTACAATATTGCCATTTATAAATCGTTGGTTCTTTATCTGGTAACGGTTTTGATACGCCCAGCGCAGTGGCTAACGCTCCTAATTGCCGCAGCGCTGCTTTTTTGCGTTGTTTATAAGATGAGTTGAAGATATGAATCTTGATTGTTGGAAGGAACGCAAAGGTTGTGGAAAAACGTACATTTGGCATGAGGGTACGTAGAAAGTGGGCGTTCATCGACATAATATACGCGCATTTATGAAAAGAAAATAACTTTTAGTTTATTTTTATGCTGTGCATGAGTTGCTACTGTTCGGTTCGCGATTATGGATATTTGTATGATTGTTGTCGATGTTTATAGTTTTCAGATATCATTAAATTTTCATGTGCAGTAAACCACCAAGATAGATTCCACGATATCGGGATTCCACGGGTTAGGGTTTTTAAATTCAAAATTTTTTATGACATTTTCACGTGTTAACCGCTTGCTTCGAATGCATTTGAAAAAAAATTGAATTTGAATGTATTTGAACGATATAGGGTGGGACATTATCCCTTTCCACTCGTTTGGCGCGCTGGACTCACCACGGCACTGGCTTGGTATAGCTCGTTAGGCGCGCTGGACGCACCAATAAACATTACGAAATATATTACCGATTTTGTTAGTTTACCTGCAAATATTTTACATTGCATTGAGTGAATATTGTAGATAAAATCCTCAAGATTGATTCTGCAACACTAAAAAACCCATTTTATCTGAGGTAATCTGGAAATTAGTAATTTAACGCGATAAGATATAATTTTTCTCAGAACCAATATTTAAATACAGTTTTACCGTTCCACGCAGCTGACGGCTTTAGTTGACGATCACTCTCTCTCTATCTCTTTCAGGTAACGTTTTTGTTGTCGCTATTGTGATGTCGGGTGTTATCTTTGTGACAATAGTATTTATGTTGATTTCGGTACAAAAGCTACTGTTCGCTTTTTTTTTGTTTTTGATTAGTGTAATTAATAAACCATGTTTCAAGATTATATTTTTTATGATTAATAATAATAACTAATAGTTTACCGTAAAAAATGTATATATAATATGTTGTGTAGTTAAATTTTGAGAACCGTAAATATTTTGAATGAAGTGGTCACCCTAGTTTCAAGAGTATTTTTTTAATAGAGCTAGAGATCGTCAAACTGCGGATCTTGAAACGATTTACAGGCGGACCTCGACTTTCGCACATGATTGGTTCCTGAAAACGTGTGCGAAAGTTTGAAAGTAGAGGGATGTAAAAAAAACAACAAAAATTGGTATTTAAATTTTTTGTTTTTCAGAAATTATAATAATATAGTATATATTGTGCATTATCGCCAAAAAAATCTAAAAGAACGATTTTTTTCAAAATGTGCGAAATAGCGAATTGTGCGAAAGTCGAATGTGCGAAAGTTGAGGTCCACCTGTATTGTAAGATACAAAAATTATTTATTTTATTGTCGATTCCTAACTATTTTATGTATATTAATTGTTATTCACGCTATATATAATTAATTTTAGTGATTTATACAAAAATCCGAATTTTTTTTCTCCGATAAGACGATATACCTACAGCGGAAAACTCTACGAGCGCAAAGGGTTATATTAAGTTTTAATATACACAAAAATTCAATAACATCTAAAAATCACAAACATCGACAACAAACATCCATAATCGTGAACCGATCATCAAACAACCCAACCGAAACGATCCGAACCCGAGCCCAAAACGTCACCAAGGTTGCGGTCACCGCCGACAACAGCACACCAAGACTCCGTCGCAGATGCCATCTGCAAATCGCGTTAGAATCGGACAGATGCACCCACGGAGATATGCACCGGGACGAGGCGCGGTTAACGTGACGCGGCGCCGGCAAACAGATGCACGCCGCCCACCGCCGCCCACCCGCCGCCCTGGCCCGCCCATCCTCGGGCACCGCAGTAATTTAATTAAAGCGCAGCGCTGCATCGTGCAATCGCCTTTTTTCGAAAGCTCCGTTCGCCTCTCAAAGGGGGTGGAAAAAGGTGAGGCGTCCGACCGGCGCGAGAGCTATGTAAATTGTTGGGAAACTCGTCGTTATTAAAATTTCGTTGAGCTTTCTCTTTTTCGCGGTTTTTTTGCGCGGAACGTTGTTTTGATGGACTGTGTTATAAATGTTTCTTGATACATGAATATTAAAAACACTTTTTTGATTCGATATTAAGGAAATTTAATCATACGAAAATATTTTGCGCAGTTTTTTTTTTTTTGTGTACAGATGTATTACGGAATTTTCGCAATATTTCTAAATGAAATGTGTTACGGTGTTTGGGGAGCTTCTTTGGAAATTGACGTTGTTCACGTTCGATGCGCGACATATATTCACGCCGTTTTGTTGCCGTTCGTTTCGCTATATATCAAATCGCACATATTATATACAAGGGTTGTAAAATGATGAAAAGTGGGTGCCGAAAAAATGGAAAAAAATAAAAATAGACAAAAAAAAACTGACCGTTCACCGAAACGCCTCGCAGTTTTTGGCACTCTAGACTACGTCGCGCCATAAAAAGGATACCCGTTTCTTATTAAAATTCACCCCCTGTCTGACCTGTGTTTTATATGTGTGTTTTCTTATATTTATTTATGTTTGCGAAAAAAATGTGAGCGCTTTTTTCATGTGGCCGTTCAATTTTGCGAGCCACTGGTACACATTTTACGCGTTTTTAACGATTTATACACACTACAGATGGCTGAAGGCGCAAAAAGCTGTATTTGTTAAAAAAAAATAGCATTTGAAGTTTTCATGACGCTTATAAATATAAAATACATAAATAAAAGCATAATGAGCTTTTGCAATAAAGAAATAAAATTCCAGAACCACCCTAAGCGGTCTCCAACATGTTGCACTGTTGTGATTCTCCTAGGAAAAATCTCTAGAAAACGGACGTAGGAACGATAATTTATTATCATTTTTCCATATCAGGATGTAAGTTATAACCTAATTCAAATTATATATCATTGTTAGTGTTTACTGCCTACCTTTTGCGACAAGGATACATTCAGCTCGCTCGTGTGATTTACAGATATTTTATACGAAACTTTTAGCATTATTGTTTTTTTCTTGTGCAACCTTTGATATTTGTCGCAATAAATATTTCTACGCGTGTGCGCTAAAAAACAACAACCCCTACAAACTTTGTTGATACAGAAAAAAATATAGGAAATATATTCAACCATCATAAACATTATTTAACGTTACAATCCAAAAATTATGAACGCTTATGCGTCTAGCTATGGCCAGGGGTTCGAATTTTGGCAACTATTGTAAACACAAACCGAAAAAAACACATTATATTAAAGACGATGGTATATTTGTACATTCAATTTGCCGGAAAATTCAGGCTATAATCTTGCAAACCACTGTTTAAGAGGATGATGAATATTTGATCCTGCGACAAGGCTTTCAGCGCTCCTTCGACTTCTTGATCAATTTCTGTCCATGTTTTCGCACGGCAGATTCCTCATAGTTAGATGGCTCTTTCTTGCTTACCATCCAAAGCCCTTTGTGTAGCGTTTCACAATGCAATGTTTTGATTTCCTTTCTAATACCGTGTGACGTATAATCTCATCGCGCTTTGTGAACACCCTTTCGCCGGTACAATGCGCAAATACGTTCGTTCGCTTTGATCTCGTTCGCAAATAGAGCTCTCGCGTTAAAATATTGTTCGAGAATCTTGCGAACGTTTATAATTTAGCGTGCGAGCTTTGGAATTTTAAAGTAGACTTCGCCGAAACGAAAAGGTGAAAACGGCAGACGAGGGCGTAATTCGAGTGTTTATCGCATGATTTGCTTTAAAGCTCCCATATTATAAATATAAATTGGGCAGATAAGATCAAAGCATTGTTCGTTGCGTTCATAACGATAAGTCGTTTTGTAAAACAAATTTTTGCATAATAAAGGCTTCAACCCCATTATTTTGCGTTTTCATGTAAGGCACGCTTGCATAAATATGAATTGCGAATTTGCGAATCCAAGGTCATTAAATGAAAAAAATACACAACGATTAATTTCAAAACCGTTTTTAAAATAATTATTCGACCGTTTTAAACTCGAAATAAAGTTATTCACCCATCGAGATTTGCCAGTCATTACAAAATCACGAAACGAACACTCGAGGTCATTAATACTTGATATACATTTAAACTATAGACACCCAATATAAAAATCACAGAAATTCATAAAACAAAATCGAATCTCACGCACATAACCAACCCGCATGCAACCGCCCAAACGAAACCTTTTGCCCACGTCGTTTTCGCGAATATTCGCAATTTAGCCGCTGCCCCGTGAAAACTACAAATAATAACACGTCATGTGTAGTAGGCAGGGGCACTTGGCACCAGGCCCGGATCATTTTTATTTCGAACCACCCCCGCGGTGGGCGGCGGGCGGAAAAAAGCCCGCCCACCTCATCCGAGACGACGTATATTAGCGGACGCGAGTGGTGTGGGTCCGCACTACAATGGACAGTTGCAGCGGGTGTGCACTCAGTCGGCGCGCATTATGCATTTGCGAAACATATCATTATTATCTCGGGGCATGTGTAATAATGAATGGAGTGCTACATGATTCATTCGGATGGTTTTGTTTTTCCGGTGAAATGTGAATTTTATTTATTTGGAGTGTAAATCGGAATGAATGTGTGTGTCGTGTCGGAAAAGTGATTTTTATTTTGGATTATTTTTATTGTATTTTTTTTATTATTAATTGTTTCGTGATATTAGTACTTAATCTTTATTAAATTTTGAAGATGATTTTGAAATAAAGGATAGTAATAAATTTTATAAAGTACTTCCTAGAATTGGTTCAAATAAAGGAGCGCACTAAAATTCGTTAAAAATTGAGATTTATACACATTTAGCATTAGTATGATACGAAAATATGTAGTGGTTTTAGTTTTGCGTGCGCCGCTGCAGCATGAACTTGTTGGGGATATGATTTACAGTGGCCACTGTTCACTTTTCACAGATAATAATATTTTACACAAAGGCATGAACATCCACTTAGTATCCACTAACTTCCACACACCAGCCGTTCAACTTAACTAACATTAATGTGTTCTTTAAAATATTTCAAGTGCACTTTGCCCAACTGTTAAATGTACAGCGCTGCGGAAATCATAAGCGATTATTTTTTGTTCGTACTGCGAAATTTTCGTCCGTAATAAGCGTATTACACGATCGTCTATTATGAAAGTTGCTTTCGAAATATTTTCGTGTCCTTATTGAAAATAATTTTCATGCGCACATCTCGTGATATAAAAATATTAATTTTGAACTCAACGCCGTTGCATACAGACCGATTATTATAATTAATAAAAAACTAGTTTATATCACGTGAAACATTGGATTAATATCGTCGCTAATTACATGCGGTCCTCATGACCCATTATTTACGCGGCCAGATTTTAATTGCACTTTTCCATGCGAAATTAATAATTAGGCGTGATGCAACCGCGAACACTTAAAAAAACGTACACACAGACACGAAAAAAATTTTTTTTTGAATCCCCACCGTGCCTACATTCCAGCTACGAGATGCACATTCATGTTTAATGGCGTTTAAACAAGCCAGAAGATTCTAAAGGGGCACCCCTCGTCCACTGAAAGGACGACGGTTGTTCGCGTCGTCTGAATGGAGACCTCGGCCTGAAAACTCGTCGACGTGTTATTATATCTGGTTCGTTTTGAATTTTTCCGCGGGCATTGTAGTGGCGGGTCGGTTTTGAAAACGGTCCGTTTCGCAGTTGACAGCGGAGGTATGCCATCGTCATTGTAATTTATGGTCGCTGTAAATTTCTGTCCAGATGTTGAAAGTTGTCGGTCGGAGTGCGAATCTTTCGGAAGGGAATTTCCGTTGGGGAGGAAAAAATCAATTTTGTCGGATGGGTTTTATGACTTTTGCTTTGCTCGTCTACGAATAATTGAATTATCATTATGATCTTCTATCACGGCGGACTTTAGTTCGTTTGCAAGAATATTGCGAGTTTTATGGGCAACCATTGCGGCATGATATTCCAAGAAATAGTAGTAAAATGTGATGGGACAAAGGAAGCTTCAATAAAATTGGAAGACGTTATAAAGAACCCCTTTTCGTCGCTAAATTACTCTTACTTACGTATTCAAACTTATATACAAAAAGTCAATTATTACCAAGATCGGCATAAAATAATTTGTGGCGGTTTGATGCGAAAACTTTTCATATTGAAAAACTCATCGAGATAGTTTAGGTTCATGCAATTGAACGTTAGACCACAGACAGACCGATCAATGAACCGCATTAGCATATGTAAAGCAGGTCGGAGATTAAATGCTTCAAGTCACATGAGCTGTGAAAAAATATATTGATTTAAGGGGATTTCATTGGATAGAATCTGCCGTGGCTTAAGCTAGGTTTATTGAATAAAATTTGAATAAATCTACACGTACATAATGAATATTTAATATTCGGTAACGAGTGGAAATTAAGTTTGCGTGTTCATTGTATCAAACTTCAAGCAAACAATTGAGTTAAAAAAAATATTACGAAAATTTCCAGCAGTCATAAAGGATGGCACGCTATTTTTCAACTTGTTGCATATAATTTTGAATTTTTTTAACAAATATTGAAAATTTCTGTTAAAATACTGATTTTCAACTATGAAAAGTCAAATAGAAAAGCTATAATTTAATATACGTATGCAGCATATGAGAAAAGTATGTATGTATATATTATATAATAGTGTAATCTGCACTAATTCTCCAAAGCACTTTACGACTATTAAGACGAAGAAAAATTCATACAGCGGTGCAACGTTGATTCCCTAGAAGCTAATTTTGTGGGACTGAAAAAAAGTTCATCCAACTGGGAGCTGAAGTATATGCCAAGAAAATACAGGGATGCAGCCAAAAACGTGAGAAAATATGAATAACTGGTGAATTGATGGTCGCGTAAAATGATTTAGTACATCAAATACATTGAATAAATTTTAGCATATAATACATAATTCACAAAAAGACTTGAAATGACAGGTTACTTAAAAAAATGCGGTTTATGAAATATTTTCAATTTATAAATTGAAATAGCATAAAAGTTTATTTAGTTTCATTTTAAAATAAAGATTTCGTGCCAAAAACGGAGCCAAGAATGAATATGCAAGACGTTCGCCACTGGAAAATTTGCTCAGGCAATAGACATGACAAAAGTTCAACCGTTAGCTTTCTTTTCGTTTTTTAAAATGCTTAAACGCTAAAAGAGTTGTTCAAACTATCGTTACATGAGTTTTCCGCGGTTTTTATTTATGTACCGTACTTTTTTTCGTTTAAATTTAAAAAGCAATTATTTTGAAAATTCAATTTAAACTCAGATACATACATAATATACTAACTTACTCTAAAATCAAAACCAGTGTTTCGTATATTTAATTGAAAGGTAAAAAGAAATCATAAAATTTGTTTCATCTTATTTTCGGCAGAAAATGTTTTTCTTGGAAAAAAGTCAAAAGGTTTTCTTTTTATATCAAATAATTTTCACAAGAAAAACACATACAACTCTCTACATAATTCAATAAGGCAATAATCGTAAAATCTCTTTGACATTCAACAAAAACCCTATGCGGAAAAAACAGAATTTAATTTCTTTCTCTTGTAAAGAAGAAAAAATGATTGAAAAAATCTCATTTATCGAATGCCATCCGCAAAGAAGAGCAACGTAAGTGGTTATATGACTTCTCCCATCTTACCGGCGAATCATCGGGGGGTAACCGAGCGTTTAATGGAATGAGAAAATTACATATAAGAAGCTTTTTTCGCTTGTCCCCCCTCTATATACGGCCCACTAAGTCAGAACAGAGCTAAAACAAATACGTCAAACAATTCCATGTAACAAAACTTGTACGGGCCGAGCTCAGAAAACTGGATGTATCGACGGAAAATCGCGACAGGGACTTGAAAGTATGGAGTCATAATAAGTGAGGTCATTTAGCTAAGTGAATTCGTGCTGTATCGTCCTGAAAAGGCGATACTAAGGAGACTTTCCCTCTGAGGAGTAGGAGGAGATGTCTCCCCCGGAGAAAAACGTCTTTAACCGGGGGGCGGGAAAAAAATGGTCGAACCTGAACCCGGCCCATTAGTTACGCGTTCGTCGCGGTAAGCAAAAACGACGGAAGTGGACCAGGAAGGACTGGACCTATGGGAAAAAATTGGCCATGCGGATTAAACGCGCCGATATGGTGGTGCGGGTGTGCGTTCTTTGTTTTGACGGCAATAAATAAAGCATAGAGCGCTATCGGCCGCAGCCACACACTCTCGACCCACCGAAACGTCACAGTTCATTATTATTTATTTATATATATTTATTTTTTGTGTACGCTCTTTTTTTGGGGGATAAAACTGTTGAGATAGCCATTTTTCGGTGGGGGTGTGTTAGCGCGATGCCACTACGTCAATGCTTATCAATGCGAAACATAAACTTTGTACGGAATAAGAGATAGTGTTGTTTATTTCCAATAAATATTTAGTATTTCTGGTGATTCAACGTGCGTGTGTTTGTGTTTTGTGTGAGCATACAAAATAACTTTTTGCCTTTTACGAAGAGGGATGATCTCTCTCAATACGGGGGTGTTAACTTTGCCCAGTCATCCATCTTCGTCCAATCCACTTCTACGCTTTCTTTGTTTGAATAACCGAGGTGTTCGAAACGAACAATAAAAGCATTTAATAAACGACTAAATTATTTATAACAATGCGCTTGAGATCGTTCATCAAATTATTTACATGGAAATAAATCATTGAAGAACTCGATTGAAAATCGAAATATAAATACATGAAAATAATTATTCACAAATCTATTCGATTTTATTATAACATATTGTTCCAATGAACAACAATTTTTTTCATTAATTATTATGTTAAAATAAAAATACATTATTCGTAAGCTTCCTGAAAAATTTCATAATAATTTTCTATTGCGTGGAAAATCCCATCCATCATACATATTTCACGTTTAATGCCGAATCACCGGACCGTTCTACTCGAACACTTACAAGACAAAACTCAGTAATGCGAACAATCCATAAATAAACCACCAACGTCTGATTACCAAACCAAAACCGATAGGAGCATCTAGCTCCCTATTCGATCATCACGCTCGACAACAATCCCCGGAAACAACGTAAAATACACCTGAAAGTTCGACAGTACCAACACGCCGGGTCAAAGTTTACATTGACGAGGTCACGTACCGAAGAAAAAGTCACAAGATTCGATTGCCAGCCAGCTTCGTTAGCATACCGTCAAAAGTTCCGGTCAGTGGGGGAGGCACGTATTATGCACTTATTCATAGGGGTAACTTGTGTGTATATATGTGTGCGCTCGTGGAAATCTACGTGCAATCTACGTAGTCCGATGAATGTTTGATGGAAGCTAACTGAAATCTCGAATGGATCGACGGGTGCAAAACATCGCTGTTCAATTCTCTTCTCTGAAACGGAATTCGAATGCAGTTCTTGTGTTTGAAAATTGTTTTTCGGTATGCGAAAATGTTTTCGAATCGGATGGGTTTTTCTGGAGTGTTGAAAATCATATGTTTCTCGGAAAACCGTTGTGAGAGTGTTGTAGTAACGTAAAGTCTCACTAATGTTTGAATTTTAAAATTCGCATGCTCCACAGGGTATACTTGTTGAAAATCACGCGACAGTTATTATATAATATTTTAATGACATAATCGCTTGAATTCAAGAAATAAACCAGGAGTGGTAATTTAAAAATTAGCGCGTTGTTTCGACGTAAAAAAACTCGGGAATATCTTGAGCACACTTTGAAATTTTCAAGACGAGAAAGTTTGTTGAAAAAGTAGTTGGCTCTCTGTATTTGATTAAAAGATTGCTAACTTTTAAAAAAATAGCTTTCAACATATTTTATTGAAATGAATTTCAGTTTGTAAACCTTTATTAAAATCAGAAATTAAAGCTACGAAATATAAATAAAATATAAATTTGAAATCATCCATTTTATAACACCACCTATGTATATTAAACTATTTATTTGAACTTCGGGCCGCAAGCTATTAATTTATTATGAATTCGAACCTTAATAATTAAAACCATTGACTAGCCGATACATAAACGCTAACGGTGAATTTAATATTCATTTGAATATATTATGCAAATTTAACTAGAACTCCCAATAAGACCCAAACGATTTACAAGCCGAGACCTTTCAGCGATTGTTGAATAAGTTACATACGAATCTATAAAACACACACGTGTCTTCGGAGAGTGCACGCGTATTTATTGCGGATATGAAAATCCCAAATTGAATACAAAACGCATAAACTTTAGATAATAGTTCCGACAAGGCGGCTTCGTCCGGATGAAGCGAAGCAATAAATTAAAGGCAGATACGGGATCGGACCGGAGCGTTTTTAAATTGGGTTGCCACCCCACACGTGTGTGTATACACGTGCACTAAAATCTTGTATACGACACGGACGAATGTAAGTTTTTACATCATGGAATAAACTTGTGTGCACCTCGGCGTGTGTGGAAAAGTCGTCAACCCTTAGCGGCGTGTATATCGGGACGCTCGTAATATTTTTACAGTCATTTTTATACCCCTTCCAACGCCAATTTGTGAACGAGACAAAAGTTTACGATGCTCGAAAATATTTCCACCCTTCTACCCTCGGGAGACGTACTTTTGAGTGAACCAAGGCGCCGTGCAATCTGTCTAATACAATGTATCAATAAAACGTGTCGTTGGCTATCATTTTCATTGCGACAATTACACCAATTGGACCGTAAAGACATATGTTCTCGATCCGAGAACGAAACGTTCCGATACCGTATTTATCGACGGCTTTTAATGTGAACTATTGTATTATTTGAGAAATTACTTTTAAAAATATCGAAATTTATAATAGTAGCGTTCGACACAATTGAATGGCTATTATGGATTTTTCCATTTCGATCATTTTTGCCTTTTGTCCATTTCGCGGAGTCGCTTTATCTGATCTTTAAACGAGAACGGAGCTTATGGGGCATGAGTGCGATCGGGAAAATGCTCTCGTCGGATATCGAACAACAAACACAAGTCGATCTTTTTATAGCGTATGAGAGTGCATCGTTGCAGTAGTGCAAAGTCTTAAACACCGATCGCCAACGGAAGATGCGCAACTCATAAAATTAATCTTTATATCGAACGTATGAATTTTCCGAACGTTTTTCTTAAAATTTATTTGAATCGATTTAAAAACAATTTATAACAATATACGATAACATTTAAAGGTCTGCAACGATGCGATACAACAATAACATTAAAATTGTTAAAAAAAAAAAAAATACAACAATAATCCAAGAACCGATCGCCGATTTCATCATCAGTAGGAAACGGTCACCGCGCGCAACCGGTTTTCCTGATGAGCCACCTCCTCGAACCGCGACCCCCGAGGGGCGCAGGCCCGGCCGCGGGGACTCCGCCCCCTTCCCCCCCCCTGGCGCCCCCGGTACCCCCAACAGGCCGCCGCCAGTGCCACACAGCCGCGCCGCACGCCGCACGCGCGCCGCGCCATGACGACACATTCTAAATTAACACATAGTCACACGTAGCATCGGACAACACCTCGATCATATACTAAACCCATTTATTATTATTATATACACAATCATTACACATCACTAAAATACGAATTTATTAAAAATAAAATAATATAATTTTTGTATAAAGAAAATTAAAAAAAAAAAAGTATATTTAAAATTTTTCGAAAACAAGTGGCTTATATCTGTCGTGTCGTCTTTAAAATTTTTGTAAAAGTTTTGGTGTACTGTTTTTCGTCTCAAGCGCCTTAAATTTGTGGTTGGGGGTGGTTTCGGTTTTGTTTTGACCCCCCCGTGTGTGTGTGCGGTTCAAGTTCAAAGTTGTGCGCGCGCGAAGTTCGAATTGTTCGTGTTGTTAAGGTCGCCGGTTTTGACATGGTGTCGGTATACGATTGTTGATGTGAAAAGTGCTTTTTCCGTTTGGTGTTTTTTTCGTTTGTTTTGGTGTATCGAAGAGTGGTGACGGTTTTTCGTTCGAGGGGCGGACAAAAAGTTGCTCGAATGTTGCTCACAAGCTTAGCGACCCCGTTGGGTGAGTTTTTAATTTTTTTTTTGTTTAAATTTTCATGTATTTTTTATTGTTGATGTTTCGACGTTTTGATATTTTGACGTTGGACGGCGAATGCACGGTGCGTGACAGTTCCGTGTCACATGTTTCTAGAATTCATGAATGAAACTTTTTTATTTCTTTATAAAAATGTGTAACGTAAATGTTTCGAAATAGATTTAAAATACGTTCGAAAATCTTTTTGCAAGGTTAAAAATATAAATAATCGAATATTTTTTACAATTTTTTTATTTGTTATTTTAAAAACTTAATAAAAAAGATATTACTGTCACAATGAAAAATAATTTTAGACCAGGTCAGTATTCAATTATAGTTATTAAATGAAAATTTATGATGTTTTCATATTTTTTTATTGATGAAACCTATTTCCAATTTTTATGGGCTCATCATCATTTTTTAATTATAAATACTGTATTTTCTGAACGTGTAAAAAGAGATTTAGATGTACAATGAATAATTTTTGATACATATAATATTATAACTATGTTCATTGAAGTTATCGATTTTAAAAACGGAAATTTTCTAACCGTCGATTCAATTTCAATTACCATCATGCGAATAATTAGTCGTCATTGCGCTTTGGATGTCCGCGAACGGGAACAGCGAGCTCCGTTCCCGCCGCGCGTACACTTCGAATTTTCAAAATCTAATAAATCTGAGTTTGTTTTTAATTAAGGTGCGCGCGGTTCAAACGGCGAATAATGAAAACGGCCATTGTCACGAAGGGAATTTTCCGCGTCCGGGCCACTTTCGACGGGCACCGAGACGACAATATTATGGGCTCAACATCATTGTCGAGGGCGACTTCAAACGCCGTCGGTGTCAAAGGGCTGTTTCGCGATGCTCCTTCGGTGATAATAACGAGCTTTCGCCGAAGCGGAGGATACGTCCACAAAGCTAATTTTATTAGTTTTCGATCGTGAGCCGGTCGAAAAACGGCGGGATGTGATTATGCGATGTAGTAATTTTTCGGATTTCGCAATGGGGTCGATGTGTGGGTCGTGTGTGTTCGAAGGTGGTTGAGTGATTTTTTGATGTTGTGTTGTGTGAGTTCTGTAATGTAACAAGAAGTTTTACTTAGCGTTATCAGCGTTTGATTTAAGTTGGGTAGTTGTGATTATTTAGAATGGGTTGTTTGTTGAGTGGAGTATTAGTGCGTATTAATTTTAATGAAAATTATAATATTTCCGTTGATTATATTATAGTTGAATATTAAATATTTTGTTTCATACTAATTATTTTTGTTTATTAGAGTAAAGTTCGCGTGAAACATATTAGATTGGAATAATAATTTTTAGATAAATGAAAATTTAGTTTTTATTCGTGAAAAAATAAATCGGTTTTTTAATCTAGAAAAACAAATTATTCTAGATAGCCTAATGTCGAAGGTATACATTTTTTACGCACGCCCCCATTATACGTGGGAAAAATATGGGCGGGAAAATCGTTACGCAGAATCATAATTTCAGGCGGGAAATCGCCCGCCGTTAGTGTATACTTGGAACGATCTTTAGTAAGTTAATAATTTAGCCGCCTATGGGGAAAAACCTTCGATATAGCACAATAAATGGATACATGGGAAACCTTTTAGGCCGCGAGGCGTAATTTCGATTGATAGCGATTCATTTCCATGATGTTCATTTTCTTTTAACCTCGACACAAGCGAGCTTACAAAATTGAGCAATATTACTGCAGTTTCGCTAATAAATAGGAACCGGGTCGACGACGAGTGCACGAGAATTACTTATGAGACTTTATTGTGTAGCACTTTTCTATTTTTTACTGTCGTTCGCTTCGAATGCCGAAGGGAGCATTTGCTATTTCAATATTAATTCGTATCCATTAACGTTCGCTTTTTTTCGCTTCGTCCATATCCCTTGGCTTAGACTCGGTACGCGTACACGTGCCGTTCCTTGTGTAATGCTCATTAAACTTTCATCGTTTTAAAATACACGGGACACGAAAGAAATTATTCTTGAATTATTGAATGAGCGCGCTTTTCCTTTCCATGCAATATAAATGTGCGAATAATATCGCAGCTGTGTCATTTTTTTCCTTCCGTTCACCTTTTAGCACGAACACTAGCGATCGCTCAAGCCATCGTCCGATAGAATGATTAATATGACAAATCTGAATATTCAAGCGGGAAAATACTAAACAATTTTTTTAAACCGACACATACACATTCGTGCGAAACGGCAAAGGTTGGCGTGTCCGAATTCACTACGTTGATTTATGAGCTTCGTTTCGGATTCGCCCAGCTTTGTGCCATCGTTTTGAAAAAAAAAACTATTTCGAAAAGAGACGCACCCGTTGCGTTTCGTTTATCGGGTTAAGGTTTTAGTCACGTCGGCGACAGAGTCATTCAATCATCGCGGTCCGATGAAGCGTGTCCGAGTGACGGTGGGCGGGGTGGGTGGCAAAACCCACCCACCGAAATACCCTGCTTGTTTCCAGCTGAATTTCATTTGCACATCAATCAGGCTATACATCATCGCGCAAAAGCCTTCTATCGTACGCGTGTGTACTTTGACGAAATTATTATAATAAAAAAATGTTGGGGTGGAGATGAAATTCACGTGGATTTGTAACGTATACGCCTTGTCGGATATAAATTACGCTTGTTTGACAAGCTGTACGTGTCGTACTTAAAAATTTATACGTGGCAAAAAGCGGGATTATATTTGAATTGTTTGATTGAAAACGTACCCGTATTCGAGGCGATTTCATGTGTTTTGTTTTCGATGATTGAAAATGTAAAGTTTTTTTATTAATAGTTTAGCTACGAAACGTTTTAAAATTTAAATTGATGTTTGTAGAAACTTTTCTATTTAATTTTCATCTGCGAAAAACAAGCTTATATGAAAATCTCTTATTCAAGTTGATCTATTAGATACGGATGATAATAAAACAGAGATGGTTTTGTAAATATATTGTAACGATTATGTAAAAATTAATTTTCGAAAAAAATATTTTTAGAAATAATAATTATCGTACCTTATACATTAGTTAGTTTAAGTTAATTTTTTTGAAGTTTGATTTCAGTATACAATTTTCACGCATTTCACATTTCCAACCATCGATTTTCAGATGCACTAAAAAAAACCGCCCCATCGGACGAATCGCCCAAAAAACAAAACCCGCACACAAACACATATATCTCCGTCGAAAGGCAAACAAAGCCGACGAAGGTCCGTCAAGGATTACCCATTCGCGTGTGTACGCACCGCGTCAATTAGACGTGTTTGTCCATCCGGTAATGGATTCCTGCACAAATATTGATCGACGCGTCCTCGCTAAAATATTCCGTTTGACCACACTCGGCAACAATGGCCGGTCCTTTGTGAGGCGTCGCGACGCACCGCAAACAACGGCGACGCAGCAACAACAACAACAACAACAACAACAACGACGACGACGGCAACGGCAACGGGTCGATGACGATGATGGACGCTGTGACCAATCGAATTATCGGCGGGCGATTAGGCCCGGGTCGTGTTCGATGGAAATTATTCGGTACGTGGCGAGGCTTCGATTGTGTGCGCTCAGATTGTGTATGATATTCCGGTGTTAATATGTCGGAGAGTGTGATTTCGGTGTTTGGTCGGACGGGTGTTGTTGATGATCAGGTCGGAGCGGGATGATTTGTCTGTTGGGTGTCGGGTTTGATTAGATTGATTTTTTGTTGTTGTTTATGATGATGGTGTCTGTTGACTGTGAATCATTTTTTTTAATAAGTGAGTTTTTTTTTAAATTGATAAATTGAGTTGATATATATTTTGGTTTTAGCTGAAATGAACATTAACTCATTTATGTATACTACTTTCAAAAAAGGTTGGTTTGATTCGATCGAGGTCTTTTGGAAATGTGATTTAATTTGTGAAAATTGTAACAAATATTGATGCTTGGGGCATTGTGATGAGATATTAATGTTTTATTATTGTTTATACTAAATGTGCAATTTGTTATGAGATTTATTCGTTTTTTATTCTAATTTAAAGCTCCTCGTGGAGCGTAAGGAGATTTAATGGCCATTCTTAGGTAAGGTAAATATCTTAACTTGTATGCATTCACGTAATACAAGAGGCTCGGCTTGTTTATTACATGCAATTTATATGATATACTTTTTGCGTCGGCTTCGTATGGCAAAAATTTGCATTTTATTAAAAACATTGCCTTTTACATTTTTATTATGGCTGTGAGGCTTCGCTAAAGAGTTTATATTGTCACGGCGCAGCTTTCAGACGCTCGCTCGTAAAAACCCTACTCGGTTTTACAGGGCTTTTATTAAAAATGACTGGACGAATTATTGAACGGGTGGATATCTATATGTTTTGCATGCATGATAAATAATTTCAATGAACGCAAATATGATATGGATCGTCTGGGAAAGTTTCACGTTCACTTTTTTCAACAGCTTGTATCGATTTCGCATAGTGCAGAGAAATTATGTTTTTGTGTTTATCTCACGTGAATTCATAATAAAAGTTTTACGTAAATGTCTAGACGAAAAATGTTGAAAAAGGTAACCGTGTCGAGTGAGTTATCAATCATGAGAATCTGGTTTCTCTTTCAGAAATAAAAGAAAGAATAATTTAGTTAGCATAGATAAAGTGCAAAATTTTCGAGCGTGCTTTGCACGAGAACTAAATGAACGTGTACGTTTGAGCACAGAACAAAAAAAAACGTAGATTGAAGTTTTTATATTTTCTTCTTTCTTGTACTGCAGCGACTATAATTCTTGGTAAAATTGTTTTCATTACGTTTTTTATTTACCGCGTAAAATTTTTGCATAAAAACTTAATTGTTAAAATTTTCATAAAGGCAATTTCGTGACTGAAAGAACAAGGCACAATTTTGATAAGCGCTTCTATATATAGCGTTAAACGACCCGCAATTTAATATAATATACATACCAATAAAATAAAATAAAAAGTGAAAATAAAAAAACACGAGATTTTCGATAAATATCGCATATCTACTCGGCGTAAGAGAAGCGTGCACCATAAAGAGCGTATCCGGGCTACTCTCGTAACTCCGTTTAGGCGGTCGTTTAAATTCAGCACATAGCCCGGATCGATATTCGAATTCCGATAATGCGGACCGTATGCAGGTTAAAGATATAAACAAAGCTCTTTATTACGACGAAAGCTCGTTCGCAGACGTCTAACGGACGATAGTTTGCGAGATGGGACATTTGCGTGCGACGTCGGGTGCCCCGGCAAATGGATTCGCATAAAGCAGTCAATGCGGTCCGTCTCTACCACGAAGCACACTTTTTCTTTCTATTATTTCCATTATTATTTCGACCGTTTCAGCGGTGGGGTATTTCGTTGTGAAACTCCTGCCGAGGGTATTCTGTGGAGCTATGCGTTATTGCTTCTAATTTTGCGAAAGGAATGTATTGAAATAAAACTAGGTGGGACGTGGGTTTATGGATGTTGGATATGTGGGAAAGGAAAGAGTTTCAATTGAATTCAAAATAGATGAGAAAGTTTAGAGAAATGTATGAATTGTGTTGAATTTTATGTGTATAGTGTAGTAATATTATATTTATTTAATTTCGAATTGAGAATAATTTTATAATTAATGTGAAAAGTAAATTCAAAGAAGCTTCGTTTGTGATGCGCGTGCAGAAGTACAGAATTTTTTTCGCATTTCGTACTCCTTAGCATTTCAGTAGGCTGTAGACGCCGTCATGCTTTCCGTGTCGGGATCAAGTTAAAAAAGTTGTTACCATTGTCGAGTTCGCCCTTGTTCGAGCAATGAGTATGGTAAAGTGAATTTTACGTCACTTCAGGGCGTTCTTCCCTTTCAATTTGCGGTCGCGTTTTTCGCGGTCTCGCACGAAAAGTTGTTCGTTCTTAGCATGTTTTCTGTTTTTATGTGCAATTGTACACGAATGTCGCCGGACGATTGAATTACATTATTTTCAAATTTTGATATTATTAATAATATTTAAAATATGGAACGTCGAGAAAATGCGGTTTTTTTTTTGTAACAACAGTTCGTTGAAATTCATCAAGTTTTCATACAAAACAGATTGAAATATTGATAAGAATTTGAAATATTTTTTGTTGTTGTTATAATGTAAAATCAAATTTCTAAATTCTTTTGTACTTTATTTCAAATTTATTATTTTCGCTTTTAAGATTAATATATTTTTTATCGTAGAGAAACATTTTAGTGCAAATGTGATTCTGATTACTTAAATAATTATATAACAATTCTTATATTTTCTTAAGTATCACACAAACTTCATAGAGCCATATATTCAGAACGTTCCACAATAAAACACTCCACCAAAAAAAAAAAAAAATTAAATAGAAAAACAAAAACGCTCATAAGCATTAATTTTTCCGCCAGAATGGAGCATTCGAATTTCCCATGCACGAACTTTCATACGGGTTTTCACATGTGCACGGGAGAGCGATGCGCCTCATCAAGTAGCCGTTACCGGATTGCACCGCACGGTGCATTATGCGCTTGTCACGACCGCCGGAACAAATAAGCCGGAAATTTTACACATTTCTGCATTTGACAGGAAATCGCATGTGCATGTGTGTCTCGCCCGCGGAAAGTCGGGCGAGCGGGTGGGCGGGAAAGTTGACGTTCATGCCGATCGTTCTGACGTGTCGGTTGTGGGTTTTCGATTTCTGGTCGATTCGTATGTGTCGCTATGGTGGCGGTCGGATTGGATTTGAATGGTGCGAGATGTTAATCAGCGGTTCGGTGGAGGTGTTTTGATTGTGCCGGCAGTTGGATGAGGGGTTATGTGCGGGATTTTATGTTTGGGTTTGTGCAGGTTCGTTTTGATCGTGTGAGATTTGGATATTTATCGTGTGCTTGGTTTTTTTTCCGATATTTAATCGTAATTTTGGTTTTTTTATTGTTGTTGTGTGTATTGGTGATGTCATATTTGCAGTAGTTTTCTTTTATCGGTAAATAAAATTTTGAATAAAAACTGAAAAAGATAACTTAACAAAAAAACCGGCTTTTCAAAAAAAAAAAAAAACATGAATGAAGAAACGTAGCTTTCGAAAAGTTTATGTATCATAAACGATTTTATCTATCTAGTAATCGAATTTTTTATATAATAAACCCCCCAATAACGTCCCTCCCCCCCTATATCGTTCAAATGCATTCCAATTCAAATTTTTTTCGAATATATTCGAAACAAGCAGTTAATACGTAAAAATTTCTAAAAAAAAATTAAAATTGAAAAATCTGAACCCCCTATAATGTGAAATCTATCTTGACGTTATAGGGTGTTTACTGTAGTATAGTATCATAGTGATCTATAAAAATCAATGCTTTTAAATAAATATAAACAGACAGCCAATAAGTAGATAGATTTATATTAATTTATAAGATGGAACAATGAATCTTTCACATTAAAAATCGATTTGGTTTTCGAACAATTAATAACTGCAACGCGAAATATTTTAAATTGAAAATCGACACACTTGGAAAATTCTATAATATAATATTTCCAAACAAATACAAATACGAGCACTAAGAATTCGAAACTTTTCCTTGCCCAACTTACACAATCGCCTCGCCACTCGTGGACCCTGATTGCGCATCCGTAGGCAGTTTTCCACGGCCTCTACTTTCACAGAGGCGCATCCCGGTCGAGAAAAGGCTCAGCTGCGGTCGTCGTTATATCCAAACACACCCACCCACGTATAAAATGTTTCGTATTCCGCCTAACACAGGCCGGCGGACGTAGACGTGCATGCTTGTGTCCGAGTGGTCCATTTCCATCGGCCGTATTGTGGAACTTCCAAGAGAGAGGACTCTCGACCGCAATGAGCTTTTGGCAGTGATTCATGATTTGTTTTGGCGGCGGTGCACCGTCCGCAGAAGGGTTTTCGAAGGATGCATTCATCTGGTCGCTTTTTTTTTGTTTTTGGACGGTAGTTCCTTTTTTCACTTCTCCATTCCGAGTCGGAGCTTAATGCATCTCCGCTCGCTCGCCAGGGGACCGCAAGCTCACAAAAGAATTGGCAGCGGTGCACTTCCTTTTGACGTCTATATTTGATTATGATTTACGAGCGAGAGGGTCGTTGTTGTGTGTATGTGAACGATGTGTGTGTATTTGTTTGTGTGTCCGGATTTCATTTGAATACATTTGAATTTTAATCGACGTCTCGTCGGAAACGTTCAGATTTTTGAACGGTGGCGTTTTGTACGTTTTCGGTTTCGGTTGTCGCGTTTTTAAAATCGAATGGAGTCCGGTGTTGTGGGGATGAAATATTTATGATGTTAGTTCTGTTTTGCGTGTGCGTGTTTTGCGAGGGTGGCGAAATAGTTATTGTAGAGTTTCCACTCGGCACGTTATGGATATCTTCGCGAAAACTTTCTTAATTACTCTGAAATTCATTAATTACGACGGATGAAATTCGAAAAGTGCATTTGTGCAAATTCGTTTTCAAGTTGAAATGCGATTTTTTTTGCTTGAGTGAGTTTTTTCTTCAGTAAAACTCGTGCTTTCAACTCCTTTTGATAGCTAAATATTTCATCAAGATAAAGTCGGATGATTGATTCAGTGCAATTAAACAGTTTCTATAAAATAATAAACATACATAGTTTACGAGACTGAAATTTGAGTTTTTGCAAGTTTACGGTCACGATTGAGGTTAAAATAATGTAAAAGTTTTTTTCCCAATATAAGATGTGAAACTCGATAAAATGTCAAATGCTTGAAAAATATTGTATGCTGTAAATTAACGTTAACAGTTTGCAACTTGTCATTTTGCGGTAATTAAAGTTGCAACTCAAGCATACATAAATAAAAATTTATTTCAAAATTAGAGTGTACTTAAATAATCGATTTGATTGATTTGTTCTACACGGCACAATTACAGATAAATTTTAAATTAAACCCCATTCGCGTACTATCGCGCGAAAAAGCACGAAAGCCCATAAATCGCCAACGGAATTAATTCGAATTATCGCAGACAACTTGTTGGGTCCAAATTCAGACTCGGGCCGAACTTACCTGCGATAAACCGGCTAGCGCGAGATTAAATCTCGCCGGTTGCATAGCGCACGATGCACGGCCAGATACAATATAATAGATAGCTTTGCCGGTGCACAACGTTCCGGCCAAAGCCGTAATCAATTCGCGGAGCCCGACTTCCGCATGATTGATTCCCAAGTTTAACACCGAAACACATTCATCATCATCGGGCGCGAAAAGGCGGAGTCGGGGTCATCATTCATGCGATGGCCGAACGGTCGTTTGGCGGAAGGCGCGAATTAAATGTGCATTTTTGTGTGGGTGTCGGCAATCGGGGGTGGTTCGGGTTTCGGTCCAAGGGAGGGTTTGGGCGAGTTTCGGCGGCGGGGGTAGAGTTGGTGCGGTTGTTTTTTTGTCGGGTTGTTGCCTGTATGAAAAATGAATTCGAACGCGGGTTTTTCAGTTGATGAATTGATCGGTCGTTTGAAATTTGTGCTAGTTCGATTTGCATGTCGTGTTAGCGAAACGTCAATTGCTTTGAAGTGTGTGTGTATTTTAGTTAGTCATACTGACGCTTTTACATTTCTTGAAATTTACGATCGATAGTCGATGAGTTATGTTTGTAATTTTTTTATGTACGTAAAATAAGTTTTGTTGAATTTTCACATTAGACAATTCACGCAATCTAGAACAGGTATCTGTATTTATTTCTCCAAATAAAGGCTGTGGACGGATAAATTCGAGACATTGTGGAAAAATTTAGAAAAACCGGATGATAATCATCATTTCATCAAAGTGTTGGGCATCTTAGTTTTCATCTTTGAAAAAAATTGACTTTGCCATTTTGTTTGCGTTTCTTATTTGTAAATGTGGACAAATATTTTCACATATAAAATTTATTTTAATTAAGAACAGAAGTAGATCATCAAACTAACAGATCACTAACTATCAAAGATTCTGACGATTAAGTTCATTTCAAGATGACTTACTATAAACCGGAAGTGACTAAATTAACATCAAAAATTCAGAATCAAGGGTGCCATTGATAATTTGAAAATCATATTTGATTATATATATTTTTTATGTTCAAAGTTTAAAAGCATATTATTATTATATTTTTAATAAAATTTAACATATTTTCACTAAAATAAAAATAACAACTGACTCAAAATGTTTATATAAAAAAAAAAATTGAATAATTTTGACCTACGACCTTAAAAGGTTATCGACGCTCAGAACTTAACTTCCAATCACATCTTTCGAATCATCGCCCGACACTCGACAGAACCACCCCCAACCGTAAAACGATACGAAAACACCTCGCAAAACGGTCGCATTTTAATTTTCAGACACGCCATTACGACCCGTACGCGCGACAACCACTCCGAAGTCGCTTATCGAGAAATGCGTCATTGTCGCACGAAGGGGTGGTCGGGATGATCGCGCTAATGGCGTTTTCCCTGTTACACGCCGCCGCCTTGATTTATGAATCATTGAAAACGTGAATGGTCTCGCGAGGCGCCCCTGGGTTAAATACGCCACTCCAATGATTAATAGCCGTTTAAAAATTCACACAGGCTGCGTCATTTTCGCGCGGTTTCGCCGCGAAGTTGGACGGAATCGATCCGCGGATATGTGATGGTTTTTAATGTATCGTTTTTTTTTTTTGAAGAGTCTGTGTATGAATGATGTGAAAATAATGTTTTTGTGTTCGATTTTATGGGGATAATTGCGATTTTACACGGATCGAGTTGGTAATATTTGCGATTAACGTCTCGTATTGGAGGCGGGGGTGGTTTTTCGGTTGCATTCGTACATTTGGTATGCATATTTCATGGCTTGCGTATCAGGTGGGGAATAAGTTTGCGAGTAAAACTGGTATGCTTATTGGGCGGCACACTGCCAAGAAGTGAACAGCATCTTTAGGGGGTTTTGCTTCTCGGCTGCAATTTATATTTCCGCTCGCCTTCATAACTGTTTACATATATTTTAAAGCAGAGCGCTTTAAACGGCGTCATTACACGGAAACAATCCTATTATGCCGGCTTTCTGTTTACACTGCCCCGATTTATAACGCAATATTATCGCCGTTGCATATGACGGGTGGCGGATCGGAAGTATCTATATTCAAAGATAGTGAAAATTTTAAATTTCATATCGTTCGTAAATTTTTTTCTTTTTGAATCCATCGTATTATTTTCATATCCGAAAGTTTTTATCACCGTGGAAATGTTCGTAATATGAACGAACGGCTTTCCCCAGTTTCCCATAAATTCAATTAGGCGGAGACTGTTTATTTTGGATTTATGCCCTCCATATAACATATCCGATGGCAGAAGTGAGATTTCGAGATGCATGTGCAACGTATCCGCGCGATATTTTGACGGTGGACACCGGTGGCATACTAATGTCGAACAGCGTACGTATCGTTCGTACGGAAACTGGGATAACGACGAGTCTCGTAGCTTATGTACGTCCCGTACCAGATCTACGAGGTAATACGTTTCGTGCCTTTCGCAAGGCGATGAATAACATATTCGGTGTTCGGCGACGTTTTGTATTGACGATGATTTTTATATTTGTAGTTTGACGGGGGAGGGTTTTGTTGTTGAAGTTGGAACGTGATGGATATTGTTCTTGTTATGGCTTTATGGTTTATTGAATTTTGAATGTCATTGAGAGTATAGAATAAGAATTTATTTATTTGATTAAATGTAAAAAATAGATTTTGTTTATCTTTGAATGTTTAAATAATTCACTGAATTTCCAGTGTTTGAGTCATTATGTCACCGCTCGAACAAATATACAAAGCATATGCGTCGCGAAAGTTTTTTTCATAAATACAAAACAGACGGCGTGCAAAATGAAAAAAAAAATAGGACGAAAAACTCGAGGAAAATTCACAGTCAGCAAGCTTTCGCAGACGAGCTTTTGCCCTCTTTTGCGCTTCCCTCCGCTCTTCCGACTGCAACTTATTCAGAAATGATCTAGATACAAATTTGTGCGTAGTCTCTCTCTCTAACTCCACATCAAAAGTTTGCTCACATAAATATTATTGTAGAGGAAGGGGAAAAGACGCGGTGGGGAAATGCCGCATAGGGGAAGTTGCCTCCTGACGGTGATAACTCGTGACCTAGAAAGATATGGAAGGGCATAACCAACAAAAATAATGGCAACTACGGCATAGCACAAGTGTTGGCCCGTAGGTCTCTCAGGCACGTGAAGGGAGCTCTCTTTTTTCCACCCGCGTTTTCCGCTCCCCTGCGCGCACTCTAACATTTTCTTCGGTACGAGGCTTTACTCTTCTACGTACAATACACACACGTAGGGAACACCATAAAACCGACATAAAATATATTATAGTTTGAAGAGGAGAGCGTTTCTCGGGCCTCGTTTTGGCGGATGGCTTATCTGCATATCGAATGCGGCGATGCGGTTCTTTAGACGCGGCTGCAACGACCTTCGCGATATTTACATAATTGATGTATTTCAATTTTTTGGATGAATTGTATATAAATTGATCTGGAACGTTATTTTTATTTATTGGAATTTTAATTTTTTCCTTATACAATAATTTACATAATAATATTTTTATAATTCACCTTTATGAAGTTACTTCAAAATTATCGAATTTTTATTTTTTTTTATTTTATGCATATAAAAATTTTTATATTAAATTTTTTAAATCAACTAGAAAAAAATGACAGAAAATTTTGTTTTCGTATCTCGATGTTGCAAAAAATATTATGACAAAGAAATGTTGAGAGTTCGATATTAAAATATAATTTTTGTATTTGTGTTGTATACGCCGGGTAAAGCGAGCCAATATTTTAGCCATGAGCCGCAAACGTTTGCCGTCCATAATACATTCGGAAGCGTTTTTATTTTTATATCTTTCTGAATATTTTTTCCCGATTTCGATTATGCCCAAGACAATGACCATTATAAAATAATAAGGAGCGAAACGTAAAAAAAGAAAACAAACGAAACGAACGCGATTGTCCGGATTTTCATGGCGGTTTGCATATCTTCCGACGAAAATATATACAATACATTAACAAGTCAGCTTGTTTTCTCTCGGAGACAACGTTGAGAGATACATAGCTCGTTTGCGTTTTTCCATTTTTTCCCTCCGTTCGGTAGCTGGAAGCGTTTTTTGCCTCTATTATATATTGTGTTTCTTCGCTTTGCGCGTACACGTACAAGGCGAATACGCGTGCCGTTTACGTACGTTTTTTTCTCGGTCGTCAAACAGGAAAAATGTAATAAATAATGATGACTAGAAAGCGGCCACATGTTGTGTGCGCTTATTTGAATAAGAGACATGTAATGATGCCGAGGACAATAAGCGAAACAAAGCTTCTGGGTTGTGCTTAAGGACCCGCGGGATATGGGGAGAGGCTCGTGTTCCAGGGAATACTCCGTTGATGGAGCAGCAGCCCGTGTCAATATGCCATAACCGTGACCATTGTATTATATTGCATTGTTATTAGGTTATATGGATATTATTTTAGGCGTTTAGGGGGCCGTCCGATTCGGTTATCCATTGGCGTTTCGAGTGCGATTTCTTTATGTGTACAGTTTCTGGAAAATGACGACGGGCTCGACGTGCCAACTCAAATATTTGATGTTTAATTTTGCCAGGATCTAGTGCCTCGATATTGCGACAGACGAGATCCCGTATAATAATATTGAAACGATAAAAATATTCCGAAATGTTGACGCAAAGAAATTTTCATAATAGTGTGTGACTCGTAAGAATAAATTGTGTGACGTGAAACGAAATACCATATTTAAAATGAAACAGCTTTCGTTATTTATAGCACATCACAATATCATAAATGTAATTTAAAATGTTTCGTAATTGTATAAATATATTTTCGTTTGATGAATTAGCAAATCGGACAAAAATCGCGCGATTTAATTACAACAATAAAAAAATACACGAGCGTCGCAACATAGGATTGCTCAGTCGGCTGGACAAAAATAATTCTGTAAATAATAATAGCGCGACAGAAGGTCGACGTAATTTGTAAGCCGGTAACAAAAAAAAGAAGAGACGAAAGGGAAAGTCGTGCGAAATTTGGCAGTGCATTAGTCAGGCGGGTCGTGGTGTGGGGGTGGCGGGCGGAAAAAAGCGACGCGGATGCGGATGACTGCTTCATTATATCAGGAAAAGCCGTGGACGCTGGCCATTATGGAAAATCTGGATAAAGTACGGCAATATTTTATTGCTGGCCAAGATTGGACGGTGCGCGGCGGGGCACCGGGCCCGAATTCGGCATTAAGCCGCGTACAAAAACTTATATCCCGGCCCTGGGTCAAGGATTAAATCCCGCCCGCGGCCGGACCTTTGTGCCCTGTCCGAGTTGGACCTCATTAAAAAGTTAATCCTCCTCTGTAAATATCGTGTCGGTCATTTTTTTTTATAACGCGACGCCGCTCTGATGGACCGCGTTAAAGGTAAAGCTGACTAATTGTTGACTATTTAAAATTAAATTTTAAACATTGAATTTTATAGAAGCAATAGGCGAATTGAATTTAAGTTGTTTTTCAAAAGTCGTTGTAATAGGTCGTGACACGATAAACGGTGTGTTTTTTTGCACGGCGTTCGCGTTCGTTCCGTCAAATTTGCATTCGCGTGAAACTCGCGAAGTGTTTGTAGATAATTTAGTCGAGCCATCGAGAAGCGCTAAATATGCATTTTCTTTGTAACAAACAGCCATTAGGCTTCCGTGCAAGTAGTGAGCCACCAACGTCGACCGAAGCGCATCATTCATTAGCATCGTTGATGAATACTTGATGAGGGTGAAACTGGTGGGCGTCGTAGAAGAAGACCGCAACCTTACCATTTAATTACTGAACTAGATAATATTCAACTAAACAAAATGCATTGTTAAATGTGAAATGTGTCTGACGTATTATGAAGATTATCATATTTATTTTCATATTTGAAATAATGCATTAATTTCAATTTGACCGAAGTTTCCGAAATTATTTTCTTCAACTTTGATGGATATTCTGTGAAGTTGAGAAATTAGATTCAAAGAATTATAATGATCACTGATATTATAAAGTACAATGTCGGTATCAAGCCACGATCTAGATTGGTTTTTTCCACGATTCGTGTATTATGGGGAGTTGGCGTTTCAAAAATAGAAAATTCCTATTCGAAGAATCGCGCCGTTGGAAATTCGATAAGGAATTCGTTTCTGGGGAAATTGGAGTCGTATTCGTGGATAGGCTATTTAGTCGTTCACAGTCGGTTAACCGCTGACACGGAAAAACGCCAAATAATAATTCGCCTCGAAGGGGAAAAATAGGCGGTCGTCCTCTTGCCGAACAAACGTTGCGTACGTACACACAAGAACTTTCGTACTATATAGAGAACGTTTACAAGAGTCGAATACACGAAAGCAATCAGCGAAGATTGTAGTAAGCAACGCTTCTTTGTGCTGTTCCACACCACTAAATAAATGAAAAAAATATATGTATTATTCGAAAAAGGAGAGCAGAATCAAAACTCCCAATTTTCATGGAAGAAAAGTTTTTGGTATAAAGAAAATTGAATTGTAGAAATAGTGAAAGTGATATAAAATTATTTTTATATTGTATGAAATATTGGTGTAGTTTTTTTTTAAATGAATGGTTCTCAATTTGAAATAAGAAATTTAAAGGAAAATATCTATTTGTTGAATGAATTTGATGATTGATAATAATAAATAAAAATTCAATTATTAAATAATGACAAAAATTGAGAATTTCGATTCTAGTCCCTTTGTATATATATACGCGTATATTGCACGGATCAGTTTGTGAATTTTTTTTATTACGGTTCCCCCACACCAATCCGACCGGTTCCCATTTCGTCGACGAAATGAAGGAAGTCGCCCGTCGGGGTGTCATTATCGGGAGAGTTTTTTTTTGTTGTAGATTGCTTTCGGTTTCGGGTTCCTCTGTCGATATCGAAACTGAAAACGGGAAAGCGGCCGCCCGAAATTAGGCGTCCATTCTTCGCACGATAATACCAAGTGCGAATTTTCCGCAAATTGACTCCTCCAGTTCCCTTCAGCGGAAGCGTTCGTCGTCGCGAAGCAAAAGCAAACGATTCCGTTTTCTAATATCTCCGAAGAGCTCGACGAGCCGGGATGTAAAAAAAGGGAGGAAAATTGCGCGCGAAAAATGTGTGGATATCATCTCGAGTGAGTGTGAAGTGAGAAAGTTTCCGGTCAAGTGGCGCAGTCGAGTGGTGCTCGCGCGGAAGACGCTGGTTCGACTATTATAACGGTCGACCGATTCTTCTGCATCATTTAAAACGTTTCCAACGCTCAAAACGTGTGAAAATTTTACATTTATCGTGTTCGTTGAATGCAAAACTGTTTTACATTGAAACATTTTCCGATAGAATCAAAATCGCTCGTGAAAGTAAACATCGTACGTCGCGGTAGTGTCAAAAATGAATTAGAAGGTCACATAAAATATTGATTGAAATTTACGTGATTTTTTATATTTATAATATAAAAAAAACCTCAATATGTTTGGGTATGTTTTAAAAATAAAACTAGAAAAGTTTTCAGATAGCTAGCTGTTCGCCATACTGTTGTTATGTCAGAATATGAACATAAAGTGAATACGAAGTTTTCCATGATAAAAATTATATGGGTGATCGTAATAAATTCGACGTGGCGTTTCCGGGTCGTCCTGTGTAGGTTTTGCTGCATTCGATGCGGTGGCTGCTAGTAATCACTTAACGTCGGGTTATTTATTTGATTGCAAAATCGAATTACACGCGCGAAATAACACCCGAAAATAAACTTCGCCGCTCCGTGCGCCATACGATAATGTGTGCGCATACATTAGCATAATGCAAATCGAGGGTGAGTTTTTCTCGTGTTCTCGTCTTTCACACCGACGTTTCTCAATCCGCCGTTCGTAAAACGGACGAGGTTTATCGGTGTGTTATATTTAATTTATGGCGGATAAAAATAATTGAATCATGGGAAACGATATTTTATGAATTTTGGGAAATATGTTTGTTCAAAAAAATTGTTCATATTGGTAAATTCGATATAGAAGAGAATAATTTTATGTAATAGAATAATTTATTAAAGCATTTCATAATTAAATATAAGTAAAATTAAACTGTTTGTATTTTAGGTATTTAAAAAAAGTTGAAAAACTGTTCTTTATTCTGTCTTTTAGGGTATTTGTTCATTTATCATATGGAATTCGCGGTTGAAAACTTTACGTTTTTCAAACGAAAACCGGTGTGAGTTATAAGATTATTTGCTTGTTTTAATTTATGTTAATTTTCTCTCGTCGTACGATTATGTGTAGGCTTTTTTACAACTTCCTCTGAAGAATTTTCGGGCTGTGAAAGCACTCACTCGGGACATTTAGATAATTTATGTGAAGTCTTTGTTTGCTCGGGATGAAAATTTTCCAGAGCATCCCGAGTCAAGTTTGCGGTTTCCGTTTTCGTTCGCATTCAATCTATTGTTTGTCAATGAAAAGCTTCAACTTTTTATTGCCGCTGTTGTTTAGGCCGAGTTAACAAAACTTCTCAAGGACTCCCAGATAATCTAATAAAACGACTGATCTCAACTTAAATTTTCGACTACATTTGACATATATCCAATAAATTTTGTGACAAAAGCAAGAGCTTTCATATTTATTCTTAACTTATATCTATATATATATATTTTATTTTAGAAACATATGACAATCTTTGAAAGATATTTTTCAAACAAAGTATTCATTGATAAACAAAGGTCACAATTTCCATGAAAAAGATTTTATAAATAAAAGTGTGCCCGTCCATTAGCAAAACACACACACACACACACACACACATCTGACAGATTCCCACACATTTTATTATTCATCCCGGTCACGCGACGCGTCCTAGACGCAATTTTCGCTCATCAGGCCCGGAAAAGAGGAGAGCCTGTCGAAACGGTCTCCTCGAGCGCGAGAGGTCCAGAGGATCACTCTGCATATATTATTATTTGGGTGCTCTCGCCTCTCTCACTTCAGTACACCGAGCGAAGAATATACGTGCCGGGGGTGAGCGAGTTTTAGTGATGAGGCGGCACTCTGCCGAGGGTAGATTGCCACG
>JAOXNN020000001.1:1756738-1772499 GCA_028571205.2 Hydropsyche betteni
ATATATAGGGAATGTTTGTGTGATTGCGTTTTTTTTTACAAAAAAACGCGAATTTTCTTTCGTTTTTCGTGAAATTTTAATAATATTTGACATTCGTATCAAAATATTTGTTTCAACTGGAAACTTCCCGACTCTCGTTTTTTTATAATGAGATTTTTTATGATTTACAAAGCTGAGTCTTTCGTCTTCAATGAAATTTTTAACCGCATTACTACACCCTGGTGTCAGTAATATAAATATTTCCAAGTCTTCTATAAGTACATCGTAAGACACGTCAACTGTCGTATTTGACAGATGACATAAAACATTAAATTTTTGATAATACCAACGAAAGATGACAACGCACTAGGAATGTCAGATACACTATTATTTTCATTTGTCAGTAATCCGGTATTTTCTTTATCTTATCTGTAAATTAAAATGAGGAAAAACCGGAAAAAAATATCTATAGATGAAAAAATCATAAAACCAAAAATATTATACTTTCCCAAAGAAAAAAAAAAAATTTTTCAAACAAAACTATACACATATAAAATTTTACTTTTCCAAAAAATATTTTCTTAAATAAACATTTCAAAAATATTCGAAAAAAAAAATTAATTTAAAGGTTATATTGAAAATTTACCGAACTGTTATTTGGTTTATTTATTGGTAAACCGGTTCTTCCCTAAGTGTCAGCAACACAAATCTTTCCCAACCTTCTATAGTACATTCTAAGACACGTCAACTGTCATATTTGACAGATGATACAAACATTAATTTTTTTAATAAATCAAAAAAGCAAGACAACCCACTATCAGATAACGATAAATTTCACAAAATACGCAAGCTATTTTCGTTTTTCATAAACAAAGCGTTCACACAAACATTACGTAACGTACAGACATAGTACGTTTCGAAATATAAAACTTCTCGCTATTCGAAAATTTTCCCTGATTTTCTCGAGTGTCCTTTGATACAATTTGAAAATAATTCAATCTTATCAGGCCGGTGATAATTTGCATTTTTAAAGGCGGGTCGATATCGTTCGTAATTCATACTTGAGGCTTAATGGCCGCTTATTGTATCATGTCGATGGCGCTCATCTATTTTACCATCGAATAAAACGTGATGGCGTACTGAAATGGAAAATTTGTATGGGGGTGATCGTAATCGTGGGAAGTTCCGTCCCAGCCGAGAAAAATCAATAAAATTCGAACGGCCAACACTATTATATGAACGAAAAATCAATCAAAAATTGCTGAATACGTTTTTTGTAATTTTTGAATTTCGATATTAGTGAAAATTTGATTTTGATAATGGTTTTTTTTTACGGCCGCTTCGTCTATATATCCGTTTTTTATAATAAAATTTGCTTTTATATCTATGTGGGCGGTGCGTAAATATAAACGAATAATAATTCGAGTTAATATTAGAAATGAGTTGGTGTACGAAATTGGAATTTTGTCCATCGGTAACAATATCGAATTATAATCTCATCCCGCTATAAATGACCACAGATTGCTTGTATAATATTTTTCGAAGAAAAAAGCTCGTATTCCGAAAACATTGTGCATAATATTATAACACGTTCATAAATTAACTTCGCAATAATTAGATATGAACTTTGCAAGGCGAACATTAAGAGCTTGTCGGTGAAACTTGAACTTTTTAAACGTTCAAAAAAGTTAAGAGCGAGCTTTAATATTTTCCGACGTCCTAATTTACGAGCTTCGGTTACACAAAGTCACCGTAAACGAAACGAAGTTATAATTTTCGCGAAATTTCTCGCATTTTTACGTGCCTTATTTCATTTAAATATTACGTACGTATTTATGTTTTCCGCGCCGTATCATTATCGAAAAGGGACATCAATCATCGTTACAAAGGTTAATGAATCGATCGTTTTTTACATTCAACGATTTTTTTTAGAAGATATCAACGTTTTTATTCGACAATAGATCGAGATTTCCGATGTGATTAATCGAATATTTTTAAAACGACTATTTAACGATTTAACGACGTAATTATATCGGCGGGCGATTTCGCGTTTAATTTCTTCGTCGTAAAATGTATTTTTTGTTGTTGTTGTTTTTTCTGTTGAACTAATTTGCATTAATTTTCGCGAAAATGTGGCCATTTCGACACGCCATCGAGTTTCAGCTGACAAGCGACTCGATACGGTTCCGAAAAGTGATTTGAGCACAAACGACCATTATTAAATTATAAGTGCCGCTTGTTGTGTATGTAAAATGAAATCATTAAGAAAGTAGTTCACGAATCGATTTTTTTAACACAAATCAACAATTGTTTCGATATATATATAATACTTTTTTTTTTATATTCTACGTACTTTTTTCGGTTCTCATTTGAAAGTACGCTTTCCTTCTAGACGTCGCGGAAAAAAATCTCCAGCAGCGTCTGAAAAGCGACGAACGAGCACAAAAAGAAAACGGGAAACGGGAATAATGAAAAAAAAAGAAAAAAAACGTCGACAACGAGAAACGCTTTTATAATAACGTGGCGAATCGCGTAGATGCGAATCGCGCGATTTTCCGCGAACGACAAATCGCTTTTCCCGCGTCGGGAAATTTTCGCGGCAATAATTACGCGCTTTCATCAAGATCTCTATCGGCTTTCTTTGGTTGTTCGACGAGTTCGTTTCCCTCATGTCGCCGTTTTTTTTTATATTTATATACACTTTTTTTTTATATTCATTATTCTTTCGCGGTTTTTTTCGTGGACAGAAACGGTCGTTTTTATGAGCGCGACACGTTTTTCGCGTGCGAACGCGCCTTAAAGAAAAAGGTGCTGAAAAAATGACAAGTTCAACAATTAATCTGAACAAGGATCAAATTCGAATTCAACGGAATCAACAGTTTGTTGATTCTATTACATAATATCCCTATATATAATAGCGGATTTCTGTGTGTCTGTTCGATGACGCTCGCGATTTTAAAACGACGCGTCGATACGATTATTTTTTTGCGTCTATAAAATTATTCTTCATGCCAATATGGTCTTTATGCATATATACTTAACGTCTATAATATCATGCTTATGAAAGCGTCTCTATTGACTTATGCAATACGGGTAACATAATTTCTCAAGGGCACGGATTATAAAATATGTTTGCATATAATCAATTTTTGTTTTATTATAATACATCACGCAACGGCACGGTTATAAAATAATTTTGCATAAATATATTCAATTTTTATTTTATTACGCAATAGTATAGTTATCAATTCACAGCCGATGTTATTAAAATCGGGCCTATATACTAGTTTTCAATAAAAAAGTAAAAACTAAAAATACTTTCCCCAAAAAAACATTTTTCAAAAAAAAACCGTACACTTACAAAAATATTTGAAAATCATTTTTTTTTTTTTATTTACCGATAAATTACTGAACTGTAATATGGCTCATTCACAAGTAATGGTATCCCTATTGGGTAGAGATGTCAGATTTGCCGAAAATTTAATTTACCGGTAATCCGGTAAAAAAATCGAATTACCGGCTTACCGGTTATTAAATAAAAAAAAATAAACGACAAAAACCGTAAAATGAAAAATACTTTCCTAAAAATACAAAACTATTCCACAATATTCCAAACGCAAAAAAGTGTTTTTATTCACCGGTAAATATTTAAAAAATACCGAACTGTTTTTTGGGTCACTTACCGATAAACCAGTTTACCGGTAATGACATCCCTAGTGGTTAGGAAATGTGAAATTAACCGAAAATAGCATTATTGGGAAATCGGTGAAAAACATTGAAGAAGTTAGTTAGAAGTTAAGCCTACTGGTTATCATATTATAATATATTAAAAAAGTTAATACGATCAAGGTCGGTTAATACGATACGATAAAGTTATACGATCATATTTAGGGCATGTAAAATTACCGAAAATTACATTGATGGAAAATTGATGAAAATGTAAAGGTAATAACTAACGACTTACTAGATATTTTGAAGATATCCGAAATTGAATATTTTGCCATAATATTTTGGGCTTGTAAAATTGCCAAAAATGGTATTGTCAGTAATTCGGTAAAATTGTGAAGGAAATATCGGCTTATTGGTAATTTATTAGTCATTATGAAAGTATCGAAAAAGGTATATTATGAAAATATTATCTTATAAAAAAAGTAAATATTATAAAATTATATTATATTTAGGTCATGTAAAATTACCGAAAATGACATTGATGGTAAGTTAGGAAAAATGTGAAGGCTTACTAGTAATTTATCAGTCATTATGAAATTCTCAAAAAAGCTTATATTGTATTATGGAAATTTATTCAAGGCATGCGAAATTGCTAAAAATACAAATATCGGTAAATTAATAAAAATGTGAAGATAACAATAGTTTATGAGTCACTAAGCAGGTATCGAAAAGCAATTAATATATTTTGATAAGAAACAACAAACTGATGGAAATTAACAAAGTAAATTTATGTTCATCACATAATTAAAAAAATATATATATCCTTACTTGATAACGTTATGTATTAGAATATTAAAAACAACTGAAAAAAGCAACTTATATGTTTATATGTAAGCGCATAATATTATATTATTTTTAATATTAAAAAAATAAACTGACATCTTTGAATACTGTTAAATCAAACATGAAATTGACTGAGTATATTTTTTTGTTTAAAAGTCGACATCATTTAAATATTCATTTTAAAATACATAGCTACTTCTATACATAGCTACTTCTCTACTTCTAAAGAGATCATTATTTTAATAATTTATAAAATCGCAATGTTAAAATAATAAAATAAACAATACATTATAACAAAGCTGTATTCGGAAAACCATAACAATCTTTGAAAATTTACTTAAATTTATTTAAATTTACTTAGGTTCAATAAACGGAAATTTAGTAGTGAGATTAAATCAAATTTGTCGATAAATCCGTTTATAAAAAATATGTGACGTGATAAAATCGTCAAATTATGAATTATTTTTATCGACTGTAGATTTCTTCAGGTTTATCACATGTGTCATGAAATTGATCGCATTCATTGTCTTATATTTTTTCGAATTGTTTTTATTGGATTTTGTCATTGAATGATTTGAATAGATTTATGATTCAGTAAATATTTTATACGGTGCGATCATTAAATTTTATGTTTGTTATAATTTTAACTGCAAAAACTGTGAAAACAATCAGATATTTGCAAAAACATAAGATCAATATGAAATTTAATATTTTATGTTAAAAAAAGGTTTTCATCAAATTTTTTAATTGCATAGTCGTAAACATAGATTTGCGACATGATAAAAACCATTACTTACTGTGATAACTATCGACATCGATTAATTCTATTCTATTTCATTTTGTAAAAATAATTTAAACTTTTTAATTTCAAATTCAATTTTCAGTCGAATGTCATTTTCTCGAAATTCAATTGAAAAACCATACAATTTGAATGTTGAAAATGTGATAAACCTAATCCAAAGTATTTTTTTATAAAAGTATCATTATTAAAATTCAACTTACTTCGAAAAAATCATCGCACGGATCAACAGATTGATCCATAGACATCAAAATATTGGCTGCGGATCGAACACATTCATGACTCAAACATAATTTGTTATTTTTCTCGATGGAATCTGCATCATTACAAAATAATGTAAAATAAGTAAACTATTCACATTCCGAAAATAACTTTTCGTCAAATACTCACAGTAAATAGAAACTATTATAACAATAATCAACAATATAAAGAGAACGATCAACAAAACGACTATGATAATTTTATCTTTATATTTTTTACGCAACCTGAAATAAAACATTGTAGAATTCATTTCGTATTTTAAAATGTGCATTATTTTTAAAAATATATTATAAACCTAGCTGTTCTCGAACCGACTGCGACTAAATAACTTTCTTGCAATGCAGATTTTCTTCCCGATAAAGTACCGGGGTTCGCGTTACCAGTAGCTGAAAATTTAACATTTGAGAAACATTATCTATTAAAATGAATCATGTTTCACGGAAACTTGATATATGCTAGTTTGCAAATGTACAATTTGCATACTACGAAGGCTATATGTTATATATGCATCGCGTTTTCACGTTCAATGCCGAAAAGTGTGAAATTTTCATGAATTACCTATAACGGACACTCCGTTTCCTTCGCCTTCGTTCCAACTGTTCATTTTCGCTTATTTTGTTCTAAATATTATCATTTTTGAATCGACAGTTTGATAATGTCGAAAAATATATAGTTTCGATGTGGTTCTGAAATTTTGTCAATGAAATTAATTTTTTTTTCAGGTATAAAACGTATTGTTTAGAATCAATTTTTTTGCTATTCAATTCATTTTTTTATATGATTTAAATTTTTGTACGGTACAAAGTATGTTTTGTAAATGAAATATTAGCATTTTTATATATAAAAAAAAAAAAACAACGAAATCAACGAATGATTTTGTATCAATGATTTTGATACAAAATCATTTTATAATATCATATTTTATACCGGATTTTTTCCTGAAAACTACATATATCACAACGAATCCAAAATTTTCACTCCCCAATGCAAAATTATAACGAAACCAAAAGAAAACTGAAACAGAAAAGGCAAAACGTTGTTCCGCATGCCTCGCCGAAACCCAACTGACAGTTGCTGTCAAACGCGTGCCGTCGCATCCACCATTTTAAGGGTTGTACATTTTCAATTTAGCTTTTTTGTTTGATTTGAAGATTTAAAATTATAAAAAAATACCACATTTTCTTATTATGAGGATTATAAAAGTTATCCGATTCATATTATATATATTTTTTAAAAATTTATATAACAAATCGATGTTTAAACAATTTTTTTTAGTTTCTATATTGGAATGGGATTTACTTCAATATTTCGTATTGGATATGAATTATTTTATTATTTTTATTATTTATTATCAACTACAGTTATTCATAATGATGAATAACTTGATAATAATTTGATATCCATTGGGGTATTAAATTAAATTTTCCCATTTTTAAATTTTATTTCATTCATCAATCATCATGTTTTTTTTGTATCTCTTTGTATGTATAATATTACAATGATTTTTATATTCTTTTGATTTGATTATCTATGAAATGCTTGATGCTAAATTATGCAATGTATAAATAATTTTTCAGCCCTGTTTTTTTTATTATTCATTCGAAGAAGAACTCTTAGAATACAAAGCCACAAACTTCGTATTTTCCATTATGATCTCTGACTTTTCCGCATTAACTGAAGAACGTGTTCAATTATTCACGTAATTTTTCTTTAGCGATCAACATCCATCATTAAACATCATTAAACAATAAAGTAATCCGATGCAGTCGTCTTCTCAATTCTGACATAATTCATGTCAGAATGCATTTTTCATACGAAAAACGATCGATGGGAAGCTTTTCCGTATTGAAATGAAATTCGATCGGCGACATTGTAGACTGGCACAAGGTTTCTCAATAAAATCTCGACATTGCGTGTCTTTTTACCTTGGAAATGGTAAAAAGACGTCACGACAGACTATTTGGTACTAAAAATTTTTTTTTGTTTCGTCCACTTCAATTTGGGTGTTTCGATGGGCGCGTCAAGTTCGCCCTTGATTTTTTGATTTTTTGTGGTGGAAACGAATCAATCTTATCATAGCGTGTGAATATTTAACGAGGCTCGATTAAACTCTGACATTAGATGGGTTTTCGTGGAAATCCACGAAAAAAGCTGCGAAGTGCGCAAACAAACTATTAATTGATTTTTCACCGAGTTTTCCTCGAGTACTCCGATTGATACAATAAAACACATTAGTGTGATTGATTTGAATTTTTCATACGTCGAAAAAATTAATATCGTGAAAATAGACGGTTTTATAATATTCAAATTAAAACAAGTGTATTATTATGTGTTTTTCAGGTAGAAAATTTCGTTTTTCGGCGGAAATACGATTCATTTTCTTCATTTTTTTTTTTCGATTATTGACAACTTTATCGCGCGTCAATCAGCACGAAATAAAAATGACGGGTTCTAACGACTCTCAAGTTCGACCATTACCGATATTTTTTCACAAAACAAAACGCCAAATTAATTCTATAAAACTGATGAAAAATCGACGGCAATTTTTGTTTTTTCTACAACTTATGTGTTTCTTTAAATACCTATTTTTCGGTAACATTCACATTTCGTTTCAGCAAATATCACACAATAGATTTATAAGCAAATATGAACCAGAAAACATGTATAATAATTTATTCATGAATCGAATGCGTAAGTTTTTTGTTTATTTTACTGAAAAACCATAGAATATTAACGCCCGGACATGCGATTAGCGATGATTGGCACTGTGAGGGTTAATGTACTAAAATTGCTTTTTTGTTCAAATAAAATATTTTTATATATGTAAAAAATAAAAATGAAATATTTCAACAAAATCAATGTATTATATTTGAAATAATATACATTATAAACATTTATGTTTTATTTTTAATAAATCGACTAATTACAATGAATTTTTTATATAAAAATCAAAAAGTTCGCCAACGTTAGTGCGCAAACTGATGAAGATTTTCAAACAAATAAATAAATAACAGCAGGATTAGTTCCATGGAAAAATTCTCAAACATCATCTAGCAATGTCGAAAACGGCATTCGATAACGGAAAAGAAGAAAAGTGGATCGGAGATTGTTTAAAGAAGCTGATGATTTTGGTTCTGGAAGAATTTACCACCCGTGGGACAAAGGTTGGGACCATCCGTGGGAAACGGGTTGGGACCATCCGTGGGAAACGGGTTGGGACACATAAGTGGAGACGACGGGTTGGGCTACTTTGACGACTGGTTGAGCATAAGCCACGGGTTGGGCTACTTTGACGACTGGTTGAGCGTAAGCTACTGGTTGAGCCACTTTGACGATTTGAGCTGGATGGCTGACGTGAGACTGGAACAAAATCGTTCGTGAATTTCGGATTTGGTGTATGGTTCAGTCGATGGAGATGTTTGCTTCGAAAAAACTACAGGAAAGCAAGATTTTGGATGGAAGCTTAATATTTTGGTTCTTGAACAAAATGTATGAAGTCTATATCGATTTGAGTTTTGTGTAAAATAAAAAAAAAAAACGATTTTTTGTGAATATTTCGTTAACTGTCACGTTTAAAGAAATATAATGTACATCGGATTTTCAGATTAAAGAAATTCTTATGGGAAATTTTTAATAACTTGTATTCGTAAGAGTAAACGTTTTGGGGATAGTTCGCTTTAAATAGTAGCTACTAACAATGTGTAGTTCTTATTTACTCTAATTATTATTTTGATAACGAGTTAAGAAAAAATCCTGAGAATTTTTTAAACTCGCCACGTATACACCATTGAGGATAGTATACTATTTGTAACAATTCTTTAAACCAAATTTTCTCCAAAACGGTTACTCTTATGAATGCAAATCATCATATCTTTTCTGTAAGAATTTCTTTAAACTACAAATTTTATGTACATAACATTCATATTAACGAGATATTCACGAAAGACTCAAATCGATATAGACTTCATACATTTTGTTTAAGAACTACAATATCAAACCTTTTTCCAAAACTTAGCTTTCCTTTAGTCATAAGACAATTTTTTGTCATTCTTGACCGTATTAAAAAGTTTATAAAACCTTACTTGAGAGAATGTTGAGTAGCTGCTGGCACCTGGAGAAATGGTTTTAACAACAGGAGCAGCATGTACATATTGAGGTTGAACATATTGCTTAACAATGGGCTGGGCATAAGTCACGGGAGCAGCGTGCACGTAAGATGGTTGGACAACTTGCTTAACAATGGGTTGAGCATAAGCAACTGGAGCAGCATGAGCTACAGCCACCGATGGAGCTCCCCATCCAGATGCATCATACGGCATGGCCACGGCTCCGGCCACAAACATGAACAAAACCTATCCAAAACACCATCCAGATAAAACAACATCGAGATCCGTCGGAAAAAAGAGACTCAACACACTTACGAAGGCTTTCATTTCGGATAGGAGCTCTGAGGTTCTGCTGGGTCGACCACGAAAACGCACTGATTGACCTGCCTCCGAGCTGGATGGCTTTTATACGGCCGATGCATTCTTGGAATACGATCGCGCTTTAAGGTGATGGCATGAAAAAAACGAGAGACCTTCGAAGTTTCTGGAGCAGTTGCACTCAATGCGCGTTTCGCAAATGTTCTCGTGCTTTTTTTGATGGAAAACGGTGTTTGTGGGAGGAATTCGATGATTTTTTGGTAACGATGCCTTTTTGAGGGGTTTCGGAGCTTTTCGGAAGCTCGATTTTTCGATTGATTGGTTGTTAGGAGGATGTGTCGAGGGAAAATTGTTGATGTTCTCTGGTAGGAATACCTAACACGGCAACGAAACTTGCCAGCATAATATTTAGAGCAAACGCTCTATTATGTATATGAGAACCGTGTGTCGTGTTTCTTTCGACACAAACATATATCTGAGCTTTAATTATCGAGCCAATTAGTCACATAAATAAAATAAATTCAAAAAAATATCAATATCAAATCGAATTTACATATAAAATAAACTTTTTATATTATAAAATATTTCATTTATGCTGAAAAATGCTATTAAATATATTTTTATTATCGAATCGGTTTGAAAAAATGCGTTTTTTCACAATCCGCTAACCATACAAATGAGCTGATTATTTTTTATATTCAGACACACCTTAAGAGCTGAACTGTATAGAAATGTGTGCAATTACAAAAAAGCGAACGTTGAAATGCTAAATTGACATTATTCGGAGATTATGCAAATCAGATTCGTCTGAAATGTGATCTGATTTCTAAGAAAATTCCAGTTTTCAAAATTGACCAAATGTGCAACAGTATTGAATGCACTAATACTTTTTTAATTGGCGTACTTATATGGATATAGATTTCAACCATGAAAATGAATAAGTGTTAACCTCGTTCCACAGCAATGATGCATATTAATGTTAAGACGATTGATCCATTTCAAATCATCCATTAACTGGTAAATTATTCAATTTGTAAATATTTCTTTTTATTTTTGATAATCAGAATAATAAGATGAAAGTAAATCAATTCTTATTAATTATATGTATAATGATACATTTATTTGTATCATATAATTTCAATTTTTATAATATGATATTTTTTATATGTTATCAATTTCATATGAAAATTTAACTGAATTGCTACATCTATTGAATTTTTTTTAATTTAATTTGAAACAAGCTTTTAATTGGTATCAATTTTTAACTTGAAATAAAAAAAACGAGCTTTTATTATATATTTTATTTACACATATAGACTCAACTTAATACAAATCAAAAATTAAAACACAACATTATTTCTAATACTGAAAACATATGACTCCAAGTATAAACATAACAACAAAAACAGAACTATTTTCTTCCAAAAAAAAAACATTTATTAATCAAGTGAACAAGCATCACCTGAAATTCAACAAATTGTTCTTTGTAACAATCTACATAAACACAATGTTTATATGCAGAATTATTGTATCTAATAAAAAACTTCAATTAGAACGAATGAATACCTAAAGCTGAGCCTATATTATGTGAGAGTCCGATGCCGTTTGTTAAACCAGCGGCGTGGATTGCTGGAACTGGGACCGGTTGAGCCACCGGGATTGCAACCGGTGTTTTAATCCCCACTGGGACTGGACGGGGTATCGGTATGCCCACCTATAAAATAAAACACGTTTTCAATATGATTATTATGAAAATTTTGATATTTTGACATGAGACCAATTCGTAACAGATGTTTTTTTTATATTCAAAAATTATTTCATTATTGTTATCAATTTATTGAGTGTATGTAATAAGAAGGAATATTTAAACTTAAAAGTTATTCATAGTTGTATATGCTAAATGATGATGATTGAATATTTAAATTTGAATTAAATATTATATTAATTGTATGAAAACTTTTATAAGTATTTTTTCAAAAATATCTTAAGCTGTAAAATACATATCCATTATGAGTATGTATATTAATGTCATTATCATTCTGTTTAATCTTTATAACGTTCATGATTAGACATTTCCTGTGAAGATAATTGTTAAGATGATATTTCTATGGGAAGTAATCAGAAGGTAACTGTCAATAGCATAATATCATATCAATAATTTGTCGAAAAGAATATGAATATTGCAATAGGACATTTTTATATATCGAGATAAAATAGATTATTATATGATATGGAAAATCAGTTGTCTTATTGCATAAAACGAATTATAAAACGTAGACAAATTGTAAAATTTGTTAAATTCACATAATAAACATATTACTTTCATATTGTTTATAAACATTTAAAGAATTCAATTTATTTTGAAAATCAATTAACACATTCAAAAAAATATAATAATTTCCATTTATCTATATATAGTCTTGAGCTAATGTGATAAAGTATAGTTCCTAATCTATTGACATTAGTTGATAAAACCTTATCCTACTGTGGATAACTAAAAGTTTGTAAATAACAATTTTATAAAATAATTAGAATTTAATATTGAAGTTAAAAGAAATATGCTGTATAATGCTTTGATACATCAAATCTTAACACTTTCATAGTTCAAACCAAATTCTTATACAAAAACTATCTTATTACTGAAAACATATCATATTATTACCTGTCTGAAGACTGGCACTGCAACGGGTTGTGGCACCGCCACCGCAAACGGTCTATCAACAGCGACAGGATATGGCCTATCCACTGGAATCGGTATGTGTTGTGGTACTGGTACTGCGAAGGGTCGATCTACTTGGACACCGACGGGTACCTGCAATGCAGGTCACCCACAACAATAACAACAATCGATAACGTATGAATCCATATTGTTAATGTTCTTAATAGCATAATTACTTTGATTGGTACTGGAATATGTCTTTCAATGGGTACGGCGTATGGTTGAGGTATCGGTACACCAATGTGTCTTGTTATTGTCGTATGGTAATCTTGGCCGATGATTGTGCCGTGGGCTGAGGTTATTCCAATTGGTCCTACATTTTTTAGAAAATGTGAATGCGGTGCAGCCGATGCTAAAGAACACATGAAAAGTGTATACACCACCTGTTGTGATATAAAAAAATATTTGTGTATTGATTTTTTTTGTATTTGTCCTTTTTATACATGTGAGCACTGAAAGATTGAAGGATTTGAAAATATCAAAGCTTGTCCTTTTTCAATCTTTTTTATTCTCTTTTTTTGCAAGTTATAGAGCATCTTTTGGAAATTAAAATGGGTACATATGATGTCTAGCAATGATCAAAACTCATCGGGCTTTTCTATTCCAGTGAATCATTAATTTTTGAATGTCGGAAAAAACGCTGCATCAAATAGTATATTTTCGGGATACAATTGATTCTGATTTGGTTTTCCTGGCATTTTCAGTACTGGAAATGAGAAAATTTGTTTATTGATGTACTCGTTTAAATGAAAATGGCTTCGCCACTCATTATCAATTCATATTACGGATATTTTTTCTAAGTTTTAATAATTGACCTTTCATTAGAATAATAAATAGACAATGAATTTTTCTCGTTGCTGAACATCATACAAAACCATTTTAACCTCCAAGAATTTCTATAACATGTTAAAAAAATAAAACAAAAAAATTTAAAATCAACAAGTTATAACTTTTCCAAATCCTTTCAGTTTTTCCATGGCCATCTTATATGATATATCTATTTTTTTATTAGTTGTGCATTAGATCATAGTATTGAAAGTTTACTATCATTTTTATCAACGGTTATCGCTAACAAAAAATATCGTAAACTGTCAACTTCTTACTCATAATGACTCAATACAAATAAAAACCTGGTCAACGATCGATTATTAGCGAACAATACTCACGATTTTCATATTTGCGTTGCGTTCCCGCGCTTTTTCGCTCAGTTCGCAAAGTTAACAAGCCGCGTTCAAACTTCGAAGTTCCGGATTCATGTCTTTTATATATAAATGAAACGAGAAATCCCCTCTTGATCCTCACCCGATCTGTTTCGTAAATATGATTTTTCTCAATATACAGGTATAATGGGCGTGCATTTGAATCGTTCTAAACAGGTTAAGCGCGGCACTTTTGAAAATCGTCAATGTCGAAATCCTGACAATTTCTGAATTTCTTCATGTCCTTCCATATTTTTGAGTTTTATCTGTTTTTTTTTATATACATATAAAATCGTATTATCAGTGTGAATTCGTGCATTTGAAATCTGACGAATACATTGTTCAAGTTTTTATTGTTTTCGGAATTAGATATTGTTTCATGATGTCACTAATCAATTTTATTAACCCGTATTGTATTTTATTAAAAGAATCTTTTGCTTTTTAATGATATAATGCAAAAATCTGATCTGATATAAGTGAACTTTCTTATTGCATAAAAACGGGATTCAACGGATACTAGATTGTTTATATAATGTTGCATCTAGTTTTACACATATGAGATTTTTTTTATTATCACTATTCTTTTTCGATTTTACTTAGAAAATTATTAAAGACATTAACGTTTCGTTCATAATTTTTTTTTTAGTACTGCAAAAACATATTTCGATTATATTGATTAAAAAATTAATCATTCGATCCGTAATCTTAGAAAGGGTACTTTTTTAACTATATATAGATTAATATTTTAATTAACCACCTTAATCATATTTGTTAGATACTAAAAATTTATAAAAAAAACTGTTTCAACGTGATTATACACAATCAAATAGAATCTAAAGATGATAATATATTATATTTAAAAAAGGTCATTTTCTATGAAAAATATTACTTAATAAATTGTAATACAATAAATAATATCCAGATGATGAAATGTATTAAAATTATCATGAGTCAAAATTGTTCTCTATTATGACACGAATTTCCACATAATTGTTATTCTTCTGATCAAGTGTTATCGAATGATTCACTAATACTTTATCTTTGAGATTTTTCCGCAAGAAATGACTGCAGATATTAAATCAGGAAAAACCGGAAGGCAATATAAGCAAAATACAAAATTGAAAAAAGGAAATTCGCAAACTTTAATTTTTATGTATGTACTATCTATTACTTAATACTATCTAGAGTTATCAATCTTCGATTAAAAAGAAATCATTTGTTAACAGATAATTATGAAAATCGTTTAAATAAAAATTGAAATCATGTTTTCCATTTCTTTATCATATGGAAAATCTATAATGTTATATAATACATCTAAGTCTATTTTTACGCTGAGGGTATGTTTCAGAAACTATCGTGTGAAAAAATTTATAGTAAACATAAGAAAATTGGAAATAAGTTTCATCAGTATGTTCAGTCGAAACGTTTATCCAAGTATATTTTACAAAAAATGTGTAATGTGGCAAAAATTCGCCATGTGAAATCAACAAAAAACATCGTAAGTTTTCATTTTATAACTATAATTGTACACTGATCGGATCTTATCATTGTGGTATAATAAAACATATTCTTGATTTTTAAAAGTTTAAAAAATAATCAATTATTTTTCTACATCCGTATTACAGGTAGTCCTCAACTTACGACGGAGGTACGTTCCTGAACCTCAGCCGTAAGTCGAATCTGTATAAATTTTTTTTTCGGTAGTTTTACTTACTTTTAATAATACAATAATGAAATAATAAATAAATAATATTTGAAAATTTTTCACTGTTTGGGTTCATCATTCCAAATTTTTGTATTCCTTGATTAATTAAATTAAAAGCAGTAGCCATTTCTTTCAATACGATTTTTTTACGGTTCTACATTCC
>JAOXNN020000001.1:1772599-1789913 GCA_028571205.2 Hydropsyche betteni
ATTTGAATATATTTAATATTTAATAAATAAAAGCAGTTCATTTGTTATTGACACAGCATCTGTCATCGGTGATTATACACATGTATAGGGGATTCAAATATTTTTTCCACTGCGTAATAATCGACATATTGCATAAGTCAATAGAGACGATTTTATAAGCATGATATTATAGACGTTAAGTGTATACGCATAAAGACAAATAAAAGATATATAGGGGATCGATGCGTCGTTTTAAAGTCGCGAGCGTCATTGACACAGATACACAGAAATCCGCTATTATATATAGGAGATAGGGGATTCTTTTGACGATTTATAAAATTTAAAACAAAAATTTTAAATACCGTCTAACATAACAATGTGACGTCTGCAATCCTCACACCCTAAAGAACGTCACTAATGTGACAGCGAAAACCACACCATCGAACGGAAATTCCTCGGAGGGCGCCGACGTCTACCGCAAAAAGCGCCTTTCATTGTCGCCGTCCGTCATACCTAATTAATGGCTTCCTAATGACGGGCGCGATCCGCGGCGCCCGCGGGCCACTTTTTGCCGCCCCCGCCCCTGGCCGGGGCCGAAAAGTGACGCGGGCACAATCGCCGGGTTGACGCCGTGGAAATCCGAAGACATTAGCCGCTCTCGGGCCACCCCCTCGCTCTCTCCATTAAGGCTCTATTTAATGACTGGCGCGTTTTCGTGTTTTCCGACGCCGGGGAGGATCTCTCGACGCTTGTAAGACGTCGTGTCTCGATTGTGTTGCGATTATGCGATGCTTTTGTTGTTTGGCGCGTTGGCGCTTTGTCGCCGTTGCGTTGCGTCGTTTCGGCGGTGTGTGGTTCGATGGGGTGTTAAAGGTGATGATTGGGTTAGTCAGGGGATTGTGATCGGTTGGTGGGGGAGTTTGATGTTTTGTAATTGTTCAATGCTGGATTAATTTAGTGTTGGACGATTAAATTCATTTGATTCAATCAGGGGGCTCATAGTGATTTTGTTTAGATATTATGAATAGAATTGATTTTTAAAATAAAAAGATTTTTGATTATTTTGTGGAAAATTTTAATTATATTTATCGGGAATATTTTTTTTAATTGGCAAAGTTTTATGATAACGCTAAAAAAATTGCAGAGAATAATATTCGAATATTGTGTTAATAAATTTTATGTTAATTAAAAATAGGGTTTATGATAATTTTTCAATTATTGTGCAAAGAAAAACAATGAATGTCATTAAAAGTTTCATTTGAATAATTGGCAAAGTTTTTCCGTTAAAAATTATATATGTTTTCATTATATAATATTTCATTGAAACTTTTTCAATAGCACAAACAAAAGTTTCAATCGTAAAAGTCCAAACTTTTAAAGCGTATTTCATTAATCGATACTTTAATTAAAAATTTTACACAATTCATACGTACAGCAATAAATAGTACATTCCTAGTTTAACTCTCACATAACGGGAACAATTCGTTTTGCGATAGCGTTATTAAATTATTTCAACTTGCGGCGATATCTCGGCTCGGCGCCCGCTTCATTATTTTTTCACCGAAACCGAAAACAAAACTGTTAAAAAACGGCGGCTTTTCGAGATTAATTCGCGCTCTGATTATTCAAATTAAGAATTAATCCGACCCAAACGGGCCGGATTTCAAAAAAATGCAACCGCAATTTGGGCGCGACGATTTGGCGCATAAGCGCCTCGGGCTTTGAGCGCATTAAGTGATACTTGTTACAATGTGCATATGTGCACCTGTGAATTTTCCTAAAAGACGTGTTGAATCAAAAATAACAATTGATTTTAAATTTTATTGATAGTGGTACATGTCGTTGGTATCGTAAATGATGAATAAACATGTATAAATTCTAGTAATTATTGAAAAAAAGTAAAACTTTTGAAGTAAAAGTTTATGATTTGATTGTATTAAATTTTATGATATTTCACGGATTTGCTTGGTTGAATATTGCGAATTTCGGTCCTACGCCTTTTCACATATGCACATTTTATATACACAAATATACTTAAAAGCAAATTTATGCAAATAATCCGAGCAAAAAGTCGGTTTTAGAAAGCGCTCCGAGGAAAACTGCATTTTACTTTGAGAGGTTTCGCGTGCATTTTGCCCACGGCCGCGTTTCCTCGCCCCAAACTAAAACAGAAGCTTGAAAACGTTTCAGCGCCCTTCAGCCGCTGCGACTTTTATTTTCGCCTCTCTCCGGAGGAATTCGCAGATGAATATTCATGGAAATGTTTTTCGCCCGCATCCTGCGGCAAGGTAATTATTAAAAAGCTACCATAAAATTCCGAACGGAAAAAAGGAACTATCGAATCGATCCCGTTCGGTTCCGGTGTGCATTATCAATTTAAATTAACTCCGTCAAACTGTATGAAAACTCTCTCTTTCAATATATCTGTCGCTGTATAGATTTCAGGAGTTTTTTTGTTCGGTTTTTCAGGTTCGGATCAGCTCGTTCGGAATCCTCTTCGCTTCATTCATCGCGCAGCCGGAATAATAAATGTGTAGTGAATTTTAATGCGATTAGCTCTGAGGGGGCTCTCGTCTATTATGCGAAGCTTTTGCGGAGCTGCACATCAACGTGTCTGCAAGCTTTGTACGAAATTAATTTATCACTATAATTAATACAATCGCAGAAGTATTCAACTCATCGCTCGGTTTAATTTAATTAAAAATTGATATTAGTTTTATGTTTTGGGATAATTTGAAATTAGCTCTATTAAAAGATAAGTAATAATTAAAATAAAATAGAATATGGTTTACGTGCGCTTAAAATTTTATGTATAAAATAAAACATGAACTCGATAAACATCAACCATAAACAAAAACAGAGCGTAATTATTATGCGTAAAGAGATTCATGCAGTTACGCCGGATATTATTGTAATTAGACCGGTTTTATTCGTGCACATTGACCGTCGGCATAATCGCACGGCGATAATGGATTGAAAAACTGGCGATGATTTCCAATGCACACATTTTAGCACTATTTGAATAGATAGATGGATAAATTCAGTTCCCACATCCGCGTCGATTCGGAAGCAGTTGACAATGACAACACTGCAATTGGATTTCGTTTGGTTGATTTGTTTTTGCATTGGCGGTTGCGCTACAGTGCGCTCTGCACAAATCAACCGCGACATAAGTTTTTCACTGTTTGAATCATATTTATTTTTAAAATAGAGTCAAAAGTTACAATTCGTTTATGTCGAAAATATATTGAATTATTTGAAAGTGATAGAATATGTTTGTAAGTAACGAGTTGGTCGTCTCATTTATCTGAACACTCAAAAAAGTGAGTCGTAATGGGCATAGGATGAAGAGGGCTGCCGCCTCGTCGATTCGTCTAAAACAATAAAGCGTGGAAACTTAACTGCGAGTCAAACTGCCGCGGATCGGATAACTTTTTAATGATGGGATTTTATATCGCCTGTGGCGAACCGAGAACTCTCATTTTTATTTTATTTTCGTATACGATCCACCCTTTCTGTTCACGAGACGATGCAGATTATGTTTCGCATTAATGATGGAAGGTTTTTCACAATGGTGGAAATCTCGATCCATTCAATAACCACGGCTCTTTAATTAAAATTTTGTGTTATTTTTCACATGAAAAACGTGTTTTATTTTTATTGACAGTATAAAATATTTATATTTATTCCATCAAAATATATCAAACTTTTGATGGCTTACATGGAAAACACTTTGAAAAAAACACACATGAATAATTAGACAGTTCTGAATAAAGTACAATGAATTATTCATAGTAATTAATAATCGTTTATTTTAAGTTTGAGAAAAAAAAATAAGAAATCGGTATAGAAAATTATACGAAGTAAGTAGACGCAGGCGAGTCGGTTTGACGTTTTCGTGACGCGGCCGTCACAAAGTTGGCACATGGCTTCTGCTGTTCACTGCCACTAACTACATGCATCGTAAGGCAGGGTCGGAAAAATCCTGTTGGGGGAAAAACGTAAAACTACGTGTTTATTTAATTTGCCAAACTGTAGGCACGTTCGAGGGTCGAAACGAGCCCAACTTTGCCAATGTCTATGGTTGCGCGGAAAATTTTTTCTCGGGCTGGTGGAAGTTTGTCGTCGTTAGTCGCATTTAGCCTACTTTTTGGAAGTCTTTCTGTTTGTTATATCGTGTCGTATAATGGAAAAATTAATCGAGGCGTGTGTGTGAGAGTTCAATTTGTGCGATTAAGCTCTATAGCGATGCGTAAAAATATTAAAATTGAATCCGGAACGATGTGGGAAATTTGCGATGTTTGATATTGTGCCCTTTGGAGCGCTCACGTGTAAACATTGTTATTGAATGTAAAAGCAAACCTCGTTTTAAAAGAAGCAATTTATTTAAACGACGATAGCATCTCGTTACATATAAAAGCTTTTTACGTGTTGTTTTTTGTTTTCAATTTAGAGTTTGACATTGTTTTTGTTATTTTTTTACACGACAAATTTTCCTCCCCACGTAAATTTTGTACACACTTCTTTCCCCTGCCGGTTTTTTCACAAAGAAAGAAGTGAATTAATCGCGCTACAAATGGAAAACAGAGTAATTCTATTCGCAGCCGGGATTAACAAGTGGATTTGATTACCGGCTCTCCGGGTCGTAATCTGCCAAGTAGTTTCAGGATTAATTCATTTCAGCCTACCTGCCACGCCTCCATGCTTTGCTCATTACGACCGTGTAAAAAGTTAAATCCCGATCGACAACTGTTAACTCAACAGATCGGAATCGAATCAGTCCGACGCGGACTACTTTTAAATTTTTCATCTCGGCAATTTTGTTTTCGACTGCGATCGATCGCGATGGCGTAAGGGTAGCAGGACGGATAGTGATTTATGAAATGCGGATAATCGATGAATCATTAACGGCGAACTGTCAAAATAGCGCCTAGGCCGTCGGCAGCGCTTTGCTTGATTGATTTTCATTTTCACGAGAACAATTTATTAAATAATTCGGCGAACGTTTCATCCAAATATTGACACAAATTAAGTTATGAGATTTATTTCGGCTGCGCGACCCCTTTCTAACTTACTACCGTTTTCACAAGCCGAGACGAGCGAATGGAAAACGAAAATTGCCAGTGCAATCTCCCGATCCGATGTCTGAACAGGAATCAATCATGAATCGCGACTTGTTATTATCGAACAGGGAGTCCTCTATATTGAATTTGTTTTCGATCTTTCATTATTGATTAAAAAATTTTACGATTTTATAACTTACAGAATATGACTTGAATATGATGAATATTATATTTAAAATATTGTTTTTTTTTAATTATAATTATATTCGTATTTTGTAGCACATATACTTATTTACAAAGTATATTATTATTGATGATATCTAGATAAATTTTAATCAACCGTAATTTGAAAAAGTTTTTAATAGGTCGTAACCGGATTATTTTAGCCTTTAAGTAGTTTTCCTATAGAATTTTCACGTTTTATAAGTGATAAGTTAATGGCACAGTAAAATTTAGAAATCTAAACAGTTATCAAAAAAATATATATATAAAAGTTTTATATAAATAAAATTATAATAATCATAGATTAATATTGTATTTGCCTTACAATCAATATTTTTTATGAATATATAAAATCTTAGTTTCATTAATTTAATATCTCACATACATCAATTACTTGGTGCTACTAGGTTTCAGATTGAACAGAGTTTTTTTCTTAACCTAACCGAATCTAAACTAACTCCCAAATGCCCCTAGATGTTATATTAGATTAGGTTAAGAAAAAAATTCTATTCAACCTAAAAAACCAAGTAGCACCAATTACTTTCTTTCACTACACAACCATAACTTAAAGTCAACTGAAATCTAATTAAATATCAAATACGCGACACTCATACCCATTAAAAATCTTAACTAAATCCCAACACACTCACACACATCATACACGACGTTAATTAAGGCAAAATTCGAAGCACGTCAGACGGCCGGTGAGTCGACGCATTCGAGTCCGTTCGAGCGCGAAGCACCAACCGGCGGAGGTCTACAATTACCTTCGTGTCCTCATTGCACACCTCCGGCCGTATTTCATGCTAATTAAAAGACTTGAAGGCCCTGCACCGGAGGCTTTAACGGCAGGGCCTGGCTCTGCGTCTAGGCCCCCAGGGAAGGCCCCGAGGGCGTGCTCCCGATCGGTCCGGCTCAGCTTTCGGGACAAAGGTTAGCTAAGACGTCTGGCTAATTAACGCGACGCCAATTAGATATAGTGGTTTTGGATTTTTCTAAACGTTGTCGTTAGTTTGGTCAGCGGTGTGAGGAATGGGTGTCGTTATGTCGGCTGTTGATGGATTAGGTTATCGATTTTGTGATGAATGGTGGTTTCCGGATGGGTGTGTATTGTAAAGAAATCAAAATTATTAATGATGAAAATTATAGTTGATTTCATGTATGAAAGCTTTTTGTTCGGAGAATATTTTTAATTTTATGCTTAAAATAGTTTGATTAATTAAAAAATGTAGATTTTTTTTATTGAGATAATGATAAATTGTTTTTAATTTTAGATTGGACAAATTTTTTATATTCGATGTTATACTTAATGAGATTGTATAAAACGGGGTACACATTAGCTGTCACGTTGTGTTTAAAGCGCGCTTTGTTAGCATCTAAAACTGGCGTACGTTTTATTGGAAACTTTTGTAGATAAAACTCGATCGGTTTCGCTCTATGAAATCGAAGATACGTTTCCGTTCGACTTCGATTTCACGTTCGTTTATTTTATGTTTGGTAAAAAATTGAGTTTATTTCGTTGAGATTAAATCTTGACTACGGCACAAAACGTGGAGATTTGGCGGTCGGCTCCCACGGGACGTCACCAAAGTTTTCCAATTTCCGCTCTAATAAAGTCTTGCGGTGACGTGGCCGCGATTGATTCCCTCCTGTTAAATCCATCGCTCTAACTAAATTCTAAGTTTTTTCCGCTAAGAAAAACTCTATCGAACTATAAGAACATGTTTTTCAAATTAACTTTTCCTTATGTAACGTTCGCCGTTTTGAAACACCGATTTATTGATTCGTCAACGAATCTAACATCTAATTTTGTTTTATCGATTCATCATAAACGTTGATAAGGTCACTTTGAAATTAAATTTATCGACAGCTTAGAAATAAATGGACTTTAGATTATATTTCGACTTCTCAAAAGCAATTTTTTTTTATTTATAGGTTGTGGGAACATGTGATAATTTAAAATAATTATTTATTTTATTATACGTAAAAGTTTCAATACTGAAAATATTTATAAAAAAAAAACTTCGAATAAATTATAAAACAACATACTGTATTCAGTGTGCGTTACTATTAAATTCATATTACGTTACGCGCATAACGCAAACGCGTATATGAATTTGTGCGACGTTATCGTCGACCCACCGAAAAGGGAAACGCGCAAAAAATACACACATACACACACTGGGATGACGTGTAATTTTAGCGAAAAGAGGCGAGCTCATAAATAAACGAGGCAGATTCCTCACTCGCCTGTGGCTTCGGTACGGGATAATAAAATTTTATATCATCCCTGCGCGAGAAAAAAAGGACCCGCCCTTTGGCACCCCACGGGCGGACATTTTCACCGAAAGCGCGCATCCGCCGGGCACAAATGAACGACGCAAAGGAAGAAAAAGATCGTATATGGGACTCGAAAAAAATATATAAAAAACTATGTATTTATGCGATATAAAAGTGCGGTGTGTGTGTGCGCTGGGGAAAAGCGTGCGCTGAAAAACTAGCGGAATGTGTGGAAAGTGTGGCCATTTCTCTTCGGACCGTTATGAAAAGGTGACGCTGACGATGGTATCGCGTGTTAACTGATTCGTCGCCGAAATCAATGTTGGGATGGTGTGTCTTGTGTTTATCGTTTTGCGTTGTTGTTGGTCTTTAACGTGTTGTTGATGCTTGTTGTCGAAGTTTGATTTATCGATGCATCGAATGTGATTCATGTAAGTTTCGAAATATTTGGGTTTTTGGTGTTGATGTTTGTTATTCATATTATTGTCTGCTAATAAGTAATATAAGTTAGCATGTCATTTACGATTTTAAAAATACTGATAGAATTATCATACGTTGTACGTCTTCGATTCACAAAGAAAACTACGTAGTAAAAAGTACTTACCTATTATAAATGTATTAAATTGTAATTTTCATGAAAATTGTGTCAATTATGGTATGCTATAGTGTAAGTTAAAACTAAAGTTTCTTTTCACTTTATTGATTGATAGTTGAATGAAAATGAATAATTTAGGCTTTTCATCTAGAACTGTATCGAAATACGATTCAGCCCGACACGAACATATGATTTTCTGACGATCGATATTGCGGCAGCATAGCTGTTGGGCGTGCTTTTAAGACACGCCGACGACACGTTTTACGCGCGAAATCGAATTACCCAACACCTCCTCATCTCTGCCAAATCAAATTTGTCAAATTCGCTTTGCCGTTTCGTCAAAGTGTAGCCGAAAGAGGGGGTCCTGCGACACAACAGTGGTGACGCACGCACTTTGCCGACCCGAGGCTTCGCTTTGTAACACCCCAGAAGTGTAACATATATAAGATCCGGAGGCCATTGTGACGCGGCTCTTTGTGTCGAAGGCAAGATCTGTCTTTCTGTCCCGGAAAATGTATGAGATATGCTCGTCCGATAGCAGGCCGTTTGTCTCCGTCGGCGAAAGGGTCCCCCATTGTTGGACCGGTTGTATATTTAATAAGCGATATCGGCGCGGCGGAAATTTCGAATTCGAATGAAAAAGTTTGCGGAGCGCCCGCGGCCCTTCGCGGATTGTTCGCGAAAGCGCGTTTTGTTGAGAATGCGCTTATCTCGCGTAAGAAAACGCGAAATCGTAGACGAAAGTATAATATAAAAGCTCACAAACGTAGCGGGTAAAATGTACTGAGTCTCTCTCTTTCTTACTCATACTACCCCCTTGAAAAGTTTCAGGTTTTAAAACTTCAATTGTTTCGAGCCGCGCTGTGAAGGCTCGCTTCCGAGGCTGCTGCCACTGTTGGTGCCGTTGTTTTTCCCTAGATTTTTTTTTGTGTTTTACGTATTTTTTCGTCTTCACTCTACCCCCGCGGCGAGTTTCCCTCTCTCATATTTCTTTAAAATGTTTTGTTATCGAGCCTGAATAATGCTCGCAATTATTTTGTGTCGTTGAAAAATATCACTTTTGCGGCGCGCCGCCGGCCCATTAAAGTTTGCGAAGTGCCTTAATTTTTAACGGCGCTCCACGGCCTGATGAAGTGCTTAATATTAATTTCGATTGCATATCTGCCGGGAGCACTTAACCACTACCGGGTACAAAGTGTTGTAACGCGACCTCGGCAACTCCCGTTTAACGCTAAATACGATACGCATAGACCCGCTGATACACCTGAATTTTCTTAAATTGAAAGTTCACGTAGCACTTAAGATTTTCATCGTGATAGGAAGTATAAGAAACGACGAGAAAGATTTCGTAAAGTTGTAATAAGCTAAAGAATTTTTTCTAAGCGAAAAAAAGAAAACAATATTATCATATATAAATATTTTCAAATGGATATTATTATAATTTCAGTCGATTTGAATTTTACATAGATCGTATTGAAGCAATAGGAAAATATATTTCTATGATTATGCTCACATATTTTCCCTAACAAATATGCTTATGCTGTCGCGTTGTCACTCTTGCTTATAATAATAAAGTAATAATAGAAATTTATTCATATAAATACAAGCATACAAGTATGAATACAAATATAAATATACCACCATGGCATAGCAGGTTTCCTCAAATCGTCATGGAGGTTAAAACAAATAAAATATCTTATATAATAACAATAATAATACAAAATTTACTTATACAAACAAAAAATTGACCCACCCACTCACTATAGAACCTTACCTTAAAACTACAGCAATCACTTCTTTGTTGAATCTCACCATCTTCTTACGGGCGAGCACCGTCATCGCGTACACACAAAAAGGCACCGTTTCAACGGCTTTGTTTAATTTGTATGCCAAATCCGAGATAGTATTTCAATTCGTCTGGGTGAAAAGCGAGCTGGCACTTGTCGTGTGCGAAGCGAGCGCGTGCATAGGACAAATCCTTTTAGAGACCTTCCCGAAGAAATAGTCTCAGGTAGTGGGTGGGTGGGTGGCTTGGGAGGGCAGGTTCGTGTCGCCTCCGGCTCTGCGGATGCACTGCGATGGGCAGATTATAATACAAGCTGAAATTTCTCATGGGAGCTCTGGCGCGAGTGGCTGTGCAACGCGATGCAAATGGAGTGTTGCACTTCAATGTCCCCGGCTGCGCGGATAACGGAGCACGACGATCCGCAAACGCTCGCAAATATAGTTTTCAAGGCTCTACTCTATGAAAACGCTTAGATCCGCTCGTTTTGGGTGTTTTGATACCGAATCAAAAGATGCGAATTTTGTGAGTATTCTCGATCTTTCGAAATTTAATACAGATTTCGAATCAAAACGGCTATGATAACTTGTCAATATTTTTTTCATAAGAATAATAAATATTTCAAAAATTTACATTTGAATTAATCATGTGATTTATCTTTGTCATTTGCAATACAAAGCGAATCTCGAGTGTAACGCGATCCGATACAGCTGTGGCATGTTTTAGTAATGATGTGTAAAACTCACTCGCACGGTTACATAGTGCAAGGAGACGGCTCCGGTAACGCAAACTGCAACCAGGATTCAAATCTGTATGCATTGCAATTTACGCCGACGGTAATTTCGATCTGAAACGCAGATATGCTGAAACGACACGGGCCAAACAACCAGGCGTGTGCATTATGCGAATCGTGCGAGCGTATAATCGGCGCCGATGAACTCGAACGATCCATAGCCGAAACGTGGCCACTTTTCAAATTTTCAGCTTTTATAATCCGGCATAAATATTTATAAGGCAGCGCGAAATAGTCTCGCGATTCAAAACGGGAGAACGGGTGCATTTCTCATACCGCTAATGCACTTTGCTTCAATGACGGCTGCAATTCGTCCCCTTTCTACTATGTGCCGTTCTGGGTTCGCGCACTCTGCTTAAGTGTTTGTGATTTTTACCACTTAAGATTCACTAGTCTCGTTTCATTCACTTAGTGAGCTCGTTACTCGCATCACGTATGTGTATGAAATTCTTTTCAGGGATGAATTCGTATTGAAATATGTTATGAATGGTAGTGGAGTTTCAATAAGTAGATAAGTTATGAACACTTGGTTTTTAATTCAATCAAGTAATATTATTTTTTTTTAAATAAAATTTTAGAATCTGTCGTCGAGTCGGTTCTATTAATTTTATAAAATTGCTTGAGTCCATAGTGGTGGTTTTTATTTTTATTCGCAGAGAAATCCTCGTATTTTTCGTACAATACACCGCAGAGAGATGTAGTATTTTTATTTTTTGCCTGGTGAAATATAAGTTTGTACCGAGTTCGCTCGCAAAATAATTAGATTGACGCTCTATTAACTGGCGCTCGGGCGCAGAGTTAGTTGAACAACTGCAACCCTCCCTCGGGGGTAAGAGTGCAATGAAATGTTCACGTCAACAATGGACATCCACTTTATGTTGTTCAAATGTGTTGTGTGGAAATTTTTGCGACGAACCAGCCTTTTCAGCCGTCTGAAATTTTTCAACGAACGAAAAATACGTGCTTTTTAAATCGGGAAAAATGGGCTAATTATAATGTCATGCTCTTTATGTTTTTATAGAGGAAATTTAACGAGTTCATAAATTAAATGATGCCAAAATTTATGAATCATTAAATGCTTACTATCAAAATTAATTTTCTCAACAGTAGAAATTTTATTGTATATTTGTTCATGTCAAAATTATTCGTCCATGATCATATCCATATAGAATCTATTTTTCGGCGATAGATCACTAATTTTTCGTTTTTTGTTTCAGCTGGCATGGAAAAAGCAGGTGGGTGCCAAATTATTATACACAAACACAAAATTTATAGACTTGTAAACTTTTGTCGATATCATACAATTTCTGGGAATCGCATTGTAGGGAAAAATGTATTCGTGTTGATCTTATTATTCAGCAAAATAAAATTAGGAAAAGTTTGGGCTTTGTTCGCGTTATGAACTCTTAACGGTCCGCTAGGTTTTGTAGTGTCGTAGACCATCTCAGAATTCATTAATAATAAGTGGATGCTGAATATGAAAGGCGAAAGTTTATTAAGAGGTTGAAAAATTGCACGAAGCAACGCGAAAATACATATGAATACTTTATCATGAACGAATATTTTCACAACACCGCCACAAAATTACGAATTAACGCTACAAAATAAAACACCACCGGCGACTATTACAAAAAAAAAAAAACAACGACAACTTAGAATTCTCGCAAAGTTTCTCCCCTTCAGAACCAAGCTTTTTTCCCTACGACGCGGAAAATCCACGTACACATATTATACGCCGTCGGGCGCACGTATGTAAATGTGTCGCGCACGAGAGCGTTTATTTGACGAATTTCCATTTGTAATTTTTCGCCTTTTCAATTCGGCATTCATCGCGGGCATTTGTCAAGCAAACAATGAGTTTTTTTCCCGCCACCCCCTCACACATCCCGCGGTCGTTTTTTCGAAATTGTTTCGCGGCGCGGTGCGTGTCTCGCCCGCCGGAGCGAATTTCCATTTATTTTCCCGGCGGCGTCTCGCGGCCCGCGACACCAAATGTTTATGTTCGCTTGTCACGAATATCGGCGAAGGCTTCTCTTTGGCCTCGGCCGGGGTGCATGTGGAAAAAATCGTGGAACTATTTTCATACGAATGCGCGGAGAAAATAGTCGAGCGCGTGGGTCCTTTGTCGTCGGAGATGCCGGCCCGAAGTTGCATGTCGATAAATTTCGCGCGAGTGTCGTTTTTTCGAATGAATCGAATGTGTGGTTTCCGGATCGGTTGTAGGTGCAAGCGTGCTGAACGGTTACGGGACGAAGTTTTGTGATTGTATGTTTTTTTATATGCTGCATTTTGTATATGATTCATTTGATTTTATAATTAAGAGTGTGTGTAGTTGTGTCATATTTTTCAATTACGCAATGTTTGTGTGCGTATGAATTTTAATTCGTTATTTATTATTTGACCTGAATTCATATTTTATGATTTTAGTATCTATACGAGTAAATTGAATCTATCTTGAACGACTATTATTTAACTTACGAAACGTGAATCTATTTTTGGAATAAATTAACTGAAGCACTGAACGAAATTATCAGCTAAAGTATTCTCATTTTTCGAGATTAATTCAATTTATTTCAGTTTATTTTATTTCAATTCTTTTTATTTGAAAATTTATTATAATTTCATAACGAATTAGCAAAAATATCTCGTCTGTTTTGTTTTGTATTTTTTAATTTAATATAAAAAAAACTTAGCTCAAATTGACCTCATCCGCGTAAAAAGCTCATTCATCTTGATTAATAAGCTCCGAGATGAGGTACGCGCTCCGTATTTGTCACAGTCCAAGATTCTCGGTAATGGAAAGCCTGCAATGCAGGTGTAGAGGGAAATTTTTGGCCGATGTTTCCGAGGATCTCCTCATTCGCAAATTATTCCCCTCGCCCGCTTTCTTAATCCGGAACGAAGAAGACACGACTGAGTAACAGCCTCACATATCCTATTATATAGGAACGGGGAGATACACTGCTGACATAATCAAATTTCCAATTGCTTTTGTCTTGTTAAAGAAATTCGAATAAATGCTTTTATACGAAAAAACAATTAATCATTCGATAAGTGTAGAATGCATCTTAACGAAAATATTTTTTTAATATGAGAAATTGGATGGCTTATTATATACGATTCGATTATTAATCAAAGAATCGTGCGTAGAAGCTCTTTGTTATTCGGACTACAGTTCTGGAAATTATTACAAAATTAAGCGTTGCAATGAAATTCCGATTATTGTATTAGTTTTACTTTGGGACGAAAGCGAGCTGCGTAATAAATTAAATTTAGTTTGGGGTGAACTCGTTTGAAGAATGCTATATCGAAACGCTCTAACTCATAGTCCAAACTAAAATGTAATTCCGGGAAACTCAACCGCTAATGTTTCTAAGCCCAATTGTTTTCCGTTTTGGTGGCGAAATTTGTCCCCATCCCAAATCCTTGAATTTTAATGAAGCGCTTTAAGCAGAAAGTTCTATGTAAATCGCCCTTAGGATATTCATGAATATAAGAATGGCAGAATTCAGAACCGCGTTTCTTGCAATACTTGCAGAAACTCAGTAGATACACATTTACACAGGCGCGCTTAACGATTCGATTGTGTTTGTCACACTAGAAACGGTAGTCTTAAGTATATTTTATTGACGCACTAAAATAAATTACGACACTTGTCTAGGGGGTGAAATCGAGAGTGTGCATGACTGAGAGGTCAGACTCATTTTATAACCTCATGCAGCATTTGGGGTCCTCACCTATGTACAGAATAGTGCGTGGTCGTTTCAGAGAAAGGTCAAAATATATTCAAGAGGATTTGTGTTTATGTACGCGTCTGCGAAGTGTTGATGTTTAGCTTTATCGCGCACTAAAGTTGCCGATCGTAATCTGCTGAAGTGCCTCAGAATGAGTAGTTTTGTCGGAGGACGCGCTCGTTTAGTAAATTAAATTTTCAAAAAAATTGCAATGTAACAAAGATCGACGTACAATAACTCAGTTGTTAGATTTAAAAATAAATAAATTTTTATTATAAATAATTCAAGTTTATTGCTGGAATGTTTTATCGTATTTTTTCGTAAAATTAAATATATAACTTTATATCTTAATAAAGTAAAACGAAAAATAAACTAATACCAAAATATTCGACTTCGAAGCAATTCACACGATGGCGCACGTGGCTTCCGATCGCCAAATTGTATACGATAGTTCCGAGTGCAGTATAAACAATGCACGGTGCACCCGTGCGAGGCCAGTCCAACGAACCACATTATGATTGTTATTGTAGTGCCAATTTGCTGGCTGGCAAGCCGAGTCGGGGTCCAAGAACCCACCCCGTCACCAACATGCTCGCCGACCTCCAGACTACACGGGAGGGAGAGAAAGAGTGGATGTGTTGTGTCGGGCCGACGGCACGATTGGAAGCGGTAAAAAGTGGACAAAGGAAAGAAGGAGCAACGTAGTATGGGGAATTGCTCAGGTTTAGCCTGAAAAGCCTCAATTTTTATACTCGGCGCCGAAGAACGGCACGTGCGCGCGCTATGGAGTCGCTGTCGTGATTTTTGATCGCGTCTCCTTCAAAGGCTTTAAATTTATATGAGTTTGGAAAACTCGAGTGAATTACCAATACGGGCCACCAATTCATATTCTCATACAAGTATGAGGCCCCCCTGAGTGAAAATGCACGAATGTAAATGTGTCTGTTTATGTTTGTTCTAATGGTAGATATCTATCAAGAGAGAAAATTTGAACTCAACATTCACATTTTGTTTCTCCAATTGGAAAATCTTACGATATATTATAAATTGCTTCAAAATTAACGCGGAATCAAATTTATACATATGTGCAAAATCGCAGTTCTAATTCGGCGGCGAATGTCCGCTGTCGCAGGGACGCGCACAAGTGGCATGTGCATGTTCGGGCCAAATGGAAAGCGAAATCCAATTGCAATGTTGTCACAAGCAACGGGCGTCGTCGACGCCGTTGCGGTCCGCTTCGTTACAGACGACGACGTCCGTGCCGAGATTAGGACCAGACAGTGCGCACCTACACCACTGCCGTACCCGCCTAAGGAAGCGCACCCGCTCCGCCGCCCCCCGAAAGAGCCGGGTCGGGCCTGGCAAAATATTTTGATTCGGAACCGACGGTCGTTAAGGCGATACGATTATAATTAAAGTTCACTCCGGATCGAGTGTTTTCTCTCATAACAGTCGACGGCAGCTCCGCAGTAGCGGTTCGGTTCGGGTAAAAATGTGCGAAGTGTGATGATTGCGGTTAGTGAGCGTTTTGGAGGTTATCGTTTAATTTGGCCTATGGTTGGAGTTTCGGGTGTAGGTGGAGTTTTGGTGTTGGAATTAATCTAATTTCGTTGTCTTGGAGTGATAAGATTGATTAGGACTCCGTTGTTTTCGTTGGAAGAATAAACATTGTTATCGAAATCATTTGGGAAATCTAAGTAATTGAAATTATTTCGATGTGAAATCGTATTCGATGATATTTTTTATTTGCGTATTTTGAATTTATAATCTGAATATCGGCGAGTCATTTTAATTTCAGCTGTTCCGTTTTATATTTAATATTGGAAAAGTTTTCGATGATTGAACGCAAATTTTCAAACACGATACACATTTCATTTGTCGAACGTAAAAATTGGGGAATTCGTTGTACAAGAACGAAAAAGGAGTCGACAAACTTGAAAAACGACCGGTTTACAAAATGAAATATTACAAGGACCGACCCGTGTAAAACGTGTCGGAGCGGTTTGCGAACACCGCGTGAACACATCCCAAATGCAACATAAATTTCGATTCCCACGCTATTGAATGAAAGAGTGAATTGAACCCGGGAAAAAGTCCTCTGGGATCCTTTCGCTTTCGGAACGCCGAAAGGCGATATTTAATTAAGAGTCGAAGGCAGTGCGGGAAATATACACACAGAAAAAGAGAAAGCCGAAACTCCGAGATCAATGCGGGGGCAATGATCGACGATAAATCCATTCGGAAAATCGGCTCGGTCGAGCGAAAAAAATATTAGAATTCAAGAGGAAAGTCGCAAGGCCCGCGAACGAAGAAAAGCAGCGTTAATTACGCGATGAGTCGTGTGATTTCGTATCTTGCAATTCATCGCGGCGCTCAGGTGTAACAGACGAGCGAAACTTTGGCATTTCTCGCCGGTACGAAAAAAATTTCCAAACACGCACTGGCTTCGGAGAACGGTCGAACCGAGGGGAAAAAATAAAACGCTAGGAAAAGTCTGCGTAGTTTTTCGCCGCCAAATTAACTTCGGCAAGGCCTCGTCTAATAGTGGTGTGGTCCTATGCGGCGCAACGTTATTAGACGGGACTTTCCGCCCGTTTCAATAAAAACAAACCACCCCCTGCACAGACGAGTCGGCACGTACGCACAACTTTCGGCAATTTTGTACGGAGATTATGATCCGTGGCTGTCTCGACATTTTTAATTAATCAGAACATTCGGGCGTACGTTCTCAACCAGTGGAATACGTGAAAACGTTCCCAACTACAACTTAAATACTTCTACAAACATTTCGGTGCTAATACAACGGACGGACGCCAATGTATCGCTCGAAAACCAACAGTTTGTGATTTAAAATAAGTATCGCAA
>JAOXNN020000001.1:1790013-1830909 GCA_028571205.2 Hydropsyche betteni
AGATTGCATGTCGGGGGGGGGGGGGTGTCACGAAAATTTGCCACTACTTATATATTTTAGCTTTTGGTGTGCCACAGAATTCTAAGAAGAATTTTGGTATGCCGTGGATGAGAAAAGGTTGCGGAGCACTGATCTAGACGGCCAATTCTGATCACCAAAACGGAAAATTACACGGCCAGGAACAACAGCAACAAAAATGAAAACGCGTTGTTTTTTACGTAATGCTTTATTTTAAATAACCCTAAACTGTTAGCTGTCAAATTTTTTTTTCAGTGTTGTCAACAATTTACTACACAAATGGCGTCAAAATCCAAATCTTTTAATTTTGGGAAACCTATATAACATTTCAATGCTAATCTTATTATAAAAAAAAAATTATATTACGAAATTTTTCTTAAAATTGAGTATGAAGAATTACACGACCTACGGAATTGGCTAATCTATCCTGAAATTAGAAGTCTAAGATTCGATCATTTGAGATGTCATACAAAATTGGTAACGATTTACATCTAAATAATGGTTCCACAAAAAAAAGGTTGATGATTGTATGATTTGTTTCAATTATTTTGCAATAGAATACAAGATAATGACTAACAAGCGATTAGTAGCACAAAATTAGACAAGTCTCTCCTATATACATGTTAAATCAATATAGTCGATTCGTAATTAAAAAAAAATGAATGATTATATAAGTTAATTATTTTTGTTTATTAAAAGTTTTACTGAAAAATCCTTTTCTTTTTTGTATCTGAATATGTATAGTAATTTTGTGAAAACGTTACATGATAATTTTTGTTCAATCGATTTAATCACATTAGGTTCTGAACGACTCAGAACCCAAGATGTGATGAAATTTTTCAATGTTGTTGATACAGGAAAAATTACAAAATAAACCAATGCGCTTATAAAATTGTATTTTTAGAATACTTATAATTGGTTGATGGTATTTGCATGGTCTAAAAATACATGGTACTGCAAATATCTATATTATATAATCGATCAATAAAGTAAAAATAAGCTTTGATCTGAATGAGCACTTTGATTCGATATTACAAGAACAAATTTTAGATACGCGTATATAATCGATCGATGTATTAAAATAAGATACACACATTACAAGTATTATCTTTTATTCATTATTTCTTTTATCTCAATATATGAATCACCCTAATTTTGAAATGGTAAATAATTTTGAATATAAATAAAAATGAAATTTGGATTGAAACGTTCGCTAGATTTTATTTAAACTACGAATCAAAGTCAATGTGTGTTTACAAAATAGATTTCGAAAAATTCTCAATGCTAGCATTTCAAAGGTTTCCAACACAATATTTCTTCGATTAAATAGAAAATCAAGTTTAAGCTATACGAAACGAATCGATATAATTAAGTACTACAACAACATGGAATATATAATAAATAAAATTTCCCTATTATTTTCATTAGAAAATTTCCATAGCGTGATCGAAAATAGGCTAAAACAATAAATGCATATATGCACATAGTGCATCCATCATTTTTTGCTTGATTGATCGAAACCACCAAACAACATGACAAGCATCGAAGTGTGCTAAAACAAGTACATTGCATGTCGCTATTAAAAATATATTTTTTTTGTTATTATTCAAACGGATAAATTCCATATGGCAATGCCGTATATTAAAATTACATTAAAATTATCTGGTACAAATTTTTATTCATATTTTAATTGAATGAAACCGCTCGTACGTATAATATGGATCACAAAATAAACTAGAAAGTATAATAGTATGCCACGCACAATAGAACAGCTGATATTCAATGTTTAGATTGGACTCATTCATGCATGCTCGAATTAAAATAATAATGCTGTTGTTAAATTAATTAATCATACAAAATTTTACGGTCCATTTTGCTTTGGAACGTCATTGTTTCTAATTTAAAATGCATATTGATACATGCGCACTTGGAAAATTGGATTGAACCGAATTTATGATATCTTCAATTTGTTGTAAAAAGTTAATTCTTAATTGAATATATGACAGGAAAAATATAAGTAATCTTAAAAAATAATTAACGTTTGCAAAAGACTGTTAATTGCGAAAAATATTTGATGTGGATAAAAAAATATATGAATATTCGTAGCTAGCACGAATTATTGCCGACTCACGAAAAAAAAAATTATAAATCTTGCATAATCACAAACCATCAAAAAGAAGCGACTGTATAAATAAAACTGTAATATGAACAAGCTAATCTACAACCAAACGTGATTGATAAACACTATATGGAATTAAATATTTATAAATGCAAAATACGTGTCGCAATGCAATTGTTTCGATCATGTTTATAAAAAGCAATTCAAAAGCAACACAATAATTTTACATAATCACAAAATTTTATATAATTTTTATTTATACATAATTAATAATTGGAAATAGATCGTCAATATTTGTAAAATTAAATATAAAAAATAACGTGATAACGGTTAGCCGTGACATCTATGCGCAGCCGGTCAAACACATATGTCGTATACGAAATTCAAATGTTTTCGAAAATTCCGATCTTATAAACAAATTATAAATTCTTCAATGATACTAATTCGAAAAAATGCAAACAATAAGCTTTATTTTATTACACAAAGAAGACATCAACAAGTTATTTCGAATAATGACGCACTTGATATACATAGATTATGTATGAAATGAGTGCATTTCTTCATTTTTTTTTCAACCGATACGAATATAATTTTCATAAATCCATTGTTTACAAAACCGCAACAATGAACATTGAACGCATGCAAAACGTCGACATCGAACGCATTAAGGTCAAATATCAAAAATTAAACAACGAAACGGCCAACATCTCAAATTACGTCCGTTTACAATGAAACCGGACAGTCATCGCGAACAATAACACCATCTAAAACGTCGATGAATCGAACGATGACAAACCGAACCGTAGCAAAGTCACGTATCGGACATATCTACCATTCGGATCGCGTTAATTTATAAACTTTGTCCCGTTTACGGTAGAGAACACGTGTTCCGCGCTTCTCGTCTCGTTCAGAAGTAAACGTCCATCGTTGTCGGGAAAATATACGGAATCATCGTCGGGGAAAACTACACAGAGCATGATAAAAGACGTGCAAGATCGCATCGTTGCATTTATAATCCGACGATTCCGAGAACGAGATAAATCGAAGAAACTGTACCGCCGCTTGTGCCGAAGACGTGCAGCATACTAATGCTAGGATGGGTTATTTATTTTTTATCTACGTGCACCGTGAACGTTTTGCAAAAACTCAAAAAGATTTACGATGGTAATACAGTTGAGTTGTTTTGAATTCAATAAGACAGTGGCGGTTCATCCTAAAGGGCTACAGCCATTATATTAAGTTTTTTTTTTTAATCCTTACTTTTGTACAGATGTATATTTACACATATTTCGATAGGGTTGATGTTTTGTATTTTGTACACGAGAACATACGTACTATTTTCATTGCTGCAATCCCTCCATTACAATTTTTCACGAGCCGCCACTGAATAAGATGAAGTTAAAAACCGAAAAAATCTGTTATGGAAGTATCCCGAAAACTTCAAACACGTAAAAAAACCAGACAAGATCAACAGATAAACACACGGCCCTTTTCCCGTTGAAAAGTCGATACTTTCGGCGGGCATCGTTTACATCGAACCGTGTTCATTTATATACGCAATTTATACTATAAAAAAAGTTAAACTTTACCGTTACATCACACGAAAGCACGTGCACGTCGGCGAGCTTTCGGGCACGCAATGCTCCGCTTACACACACACACACGGCTGTGAATTTTCCACAAAAATAAAAACCGAAATGCGGCCAGAAGAAAAGCGATGGTCTTTAGTGCCGCATGAGGCACATACGCAACAATGGAATGATGGATGGGTGAAAAGTTCGTAAGGTCGACGTTCGACCTTTCTGTGTTGTTTGAATGTTTAAAAGGGTTCCAATTTGCTAATTAGAATGTGTGTTCGATGTTTGAATTCGGGAACGAATGTTGATTTGATGGTTTGTTTTTAGCGTTGTTTGATTTAGTGATGGGATATCTTTTTTTTTAATTGAATTTTCTCGATTCTAAAAAAAGTTTATGGTTTAATTATTAAAAAAATAACGATGGTATATTCCACCATATTCATGAAATTGCGATTGTGATAATATAAACGATGTACGATACCGTTTGTTTTAAATCGATTCCGTTTGTTCTGTGGGTTATTTCCAAAATCTCACATATAAATACATTATGAATCGATGAAAAAAAAAAAACGAAAAATTATATTTATAGCATAAACGAAATTGTATGGAAATAAAACCCGACTTTCCAACACATTTCAGTATAACTCCCATCAAACACGAAACACAAAAGCTCAAACCTTTACTACCGACAATAAAATCAAGCCGAATACGATTTTATCCTCTTACGTGTTCACACCCAAAGTAATTCCATCAAAATTCAAACCGCGAACGCCAAACATCCAACGCCCACGCCCGAAAAGAGCACACAACCTCAAACAACATCGAAAAATCAATCAATCTCGAAAAAGCTCAACCGACCAACTCCGACTAGGCAAAAATCGGAAACCTGACCCGCGAAGAAGACTGGTCTCCGTCCGACGATGGCTCCAGGCCCTGACGATGACCAGGGCCGTCGGACGACTGCCATATAAGGACGACGATCGATGGAAAGCCATCGTCAGCCCGTATCGATCGACTCCATGTGCCATAAACGAGCTTCCGGCAATGCGGATGGGATTGAAACAATATCGTCAACAACGCTTGTCGAGGGGACGTTCACCTCGTCGGTCTTTATTTCAAACGGTGCGAAGATGGAAAAATATATGTATGTTTACGGTCAAAGTGTGTTATTAGTTGAAGTATATTTCGTCTGACGTTTTAGAATGGTGTGTATTTGAATATAAATTGTCTAGTTTGGGTGTGTTTCAATAGACGAAAATATAGTTTGACTAGTGGTCACTAGTTAATGTGTATTTTCAATTTGACAGTTCAGATATTTGAAAAGAATATTTGTATTAAGCCATATGTGTATTTTACTTCTATGTCTGATTATTGAAAAGGTTTTAATAATAGAATAATCTCAACAAGGCATTCATCACAAAAACGTTAATTTTGAGTACATGTTAATGGACAAGTGACGTTCGATGGCCCGTATTAGTGGACTAGTGAAATTTTTATGCCATTGTAATCATATCGCCGATTTATTACAATGTTAATGATGTTACTTTATCGAAAAAAAGTTCGAAATCCAAAAACTACGAAATTATACTTAATTACTTGATGTAACTAACTCGACTCAACAATTTTGATCGTTTCTTTGTATTTTTTGAGTTAATTTTCATTTTTTTTTTTCAAAAATTCAGGCACGATATACGATCTAGATTTATATTACATTTAACTATTAACTATTATCATTCCTTTCAATGTTTTAACCAATAAATATGGGCGATTTCGAAACGGTTCGCCAGTGGCGTTGGCAAGACTGGCTTGATAGTTGACGTTAAAATATGTATTTTCTGACTTTGACCAGTCAAATCATATTTACATTGTGTCAGACGAAATAACCACGTGGATTAGACAAAATATGTTTTAACTAATCAAACCATATTTTAACTAATTGTAAGAAGTACAAGATACAAGAAGTAACATATAAAGTAAGTAAGAAGTAACATATATATTTACGATATGTGTAATGTTGCGATTAGTGTTTTTAAATGATATATATAGATAAAGTTATCGTTGGAATATATTTGAAATTATTCGGATCGATATATAGATAAAAATATTGACTTACGTACATCTGCTTCGAAAATTCTTGATGAAAAATAATTTAAAAGTGAACTACTTGTACTAATTGAATTACGGTGTATGTATCGACGGATCGATTGGTCGTATTTGTGCATTTTTTAAACAATTCATTCTAAATGTGAATTTTTGCACAAATTTTTCAAACGTTAAAAAATACGTGATGGGTCGACGATTACCGTGCCATCTGTGAACGAACGCTACTAACTACAAAATTTTGAAAATAACTTACCATGGTATGAAAATTTAAAAAAATAACGATAAAACTAAATGGAATAATTGATAAAAATAATATATATACGGACATGATAAATTAAAGTTCATAATGCCCTCTAGAGGGGGAAAATATCGTGCGTATTTATATGATTACATATTTAAATTTTAAAGATAATGATAAAAAATTAGGTCATAAACTACAATGGGATAAATGTATAAACATGCATCAAAAATATTCGAATGATACATTTTAAAATGGAAAATCAATTGATAAATGCGTGCCATTACTAAGAAAATGATAATGTTCATTGTATCATTATAAGGTACGATAGTGTTGTACAATTAATATATTATATAATATTATGTTCACATACACAACATCAATTATTATGTACTTGACTAGTGGAAATACATACATCAGGACTTTTTAGGCAGTCTGCAAAAGAAACACACGAACATGTATTTTTTCATATAATATACAGCTGTCTATAAGAAATCACGTACAATATTAAATGCATAGTTAAAATCATGGTTACAACATTATACACACAATGGCTCACAAAAACTATGTACATATTACAATAACTATTCATTTAAACATATATGATAATGCAATGTAAATAAATACGTTTTTTTTAGTGTAAACATATCGACGAACAATATAAATATATACTTTGTAGAGTTTCGTAGCACAATCTTAGGGAGTAATGGTTAATCGACGGAATTAATCTTCGTTTTTTGCCAGACGGGCAAAAAATTGTTCATGAAAACGTAAATAATAGCGGGGTTTTTTCGATGAATTATTATCAACGCGAAAGTATGAATCATGGGAAAAGAGCGGCTATTGTTTTTGTACACAATCATGAAAAAAGTGAAGAAATTGTATTAACTTCAACACACTGACTTACTAACATATAAAACATCACTATTGACCAAAATATACATAAAAAATAATCGCGCATATAATAAAAAATGAGAAAACTGATAGTATTATTTACCGTAAGAACTACAATATACAATATTTTCTTCAACAAAATGATATTTGCTTGTTTCCACGGGAAAGTAACCCAAACAACTGAAATACTGCTAAAATTTATCGATGATTCAAAAGCATAACCAACAGATTAGATAACCCAACTGATTGTATAGACATTTATAAACTAAACCTACATTATTATCAACACACACTACTCGAACTCAAAGACACCGTCAAATTTACAAAATCAATCATGAAATCAGACACAATAGAAAAATTTACCAATCAACACCGCAAACTCACACAAAACGCGACTCCGAACAATCAAAGCACTTAACCGCCACTGACCTCGGCGCGAAAACCGCCAATTTTCGCGAAAATTTCCACGAGATTTTCCCCGACCAGAACGCAAAGCCGAATCCGAATCGGCACTGACGAAGAATGCGATTCGATCGCCGAGCTTCCAATCAAACGGCAATAAACCCGCAAATTGCCCCGGCAGACATATGACCGTTTGCACATGTGCAATGTCAAACGCGCTGAATTTCGATCAATTGCATGAAACGGATCGGCGGTACGAGTCGCGATTATGTTTGGTGCGTTATTGTTTTGGATTTGTATCGCAAAGTCGTTCGAAAGAACGATGAACTGTTGTTGGTGGCGCGTGTTTTTCGTTTTGTCACGTATTTCAACGTCATATCTAAGTGGACATTAATTTACTGTTAAAGTGTGATACAAACTTTCGTAAACGGACTATTGTTCGGTTAAAATTTGTATGCGCGTCATATTATAAATGGTTCTTTTATGTACATCGGCACATTTCTCTGTTACGTACTAATGTTTATAAAGAAGACATACGATCGTTTATATTAGGGGTAGCTTAAAGTAATCCATTTTTTTTCAATATTCAAAATCCAAATACCCATTCTGTTAACTTTACCGATATTTTTAAGTGTTCTTGCGCTGTGGATCATGGATTATCGTTTTTGTGATAATTCTTCGATACTTAAACGAGGATTAGATTCCACCACGGTTTTCAGCACATTGTCGTCGAATTTTGATGATTTTCCTGAACTCAGTTCATTTTCCAACCTTCTATCGCCCGATTTAAATCGCCCGAACCAAAACTGACATCTGTTAACTATTATTACCGCCATGATAACAAAAATTCTATTGAAACACTTCATTCATAAATGTAATGTATTAGTGACCTTTCAAATATAGAAATTCGCTCAAACCCCACCCAAATCATTACTCGATCTTTATACAAAAAAAGAAAAACTCGAATCGAACGACGTAAAAACGCATAAACGACCCATATTCATCCGAAACAACGTCCGATTCGAATTTTCGCGCGCATTCGCAAACCCACAACCGACCGATCGATCGATCGACACAGAAAACGACGACGAAGATGGCCAGGAAGGTCGGCCGATCCGAGGAATTCGTCTTTGTGTCATATCGAGCTGTTCAGGACACGTACGTGACTCCGAATCGGACTGACATAACTGTGCGCCATCGTTACGTTCGCATTCCTGTCGATCCTATAAACGGCGACGATTGACCCAAATCGAACGCCTGTGTCTGATAAATCACGGCTAGGGTGTACTGGATTTTTTTTTTTTTTAAATAAATGTTTTATCGATACGATGTTGAAATTTGCAAAAGGTGTCGATTGTTAAGGAAATTTTACTTATCGATGTTATCGCTAATTCACTTGTGTACAAATATCGATAAAAAAATCAAATGAAATTTTTAAAAAATAATAAATTTTAAGTTCTCGATTTACGTGATTAATTCGTTCCGAAGATTTTCGTGTAAGTCGAACATACCTTAATTTTTTTTTTTTAAATATGTACAATTGCATTCTTTTTCCTTATAGGCCCGTTCAAAGTTATGTGCGTAACGCGCATTTTGACGCAAAAAATTCGTGATATTTTCAAAAGTTGAGGCGGGCCCTTTGCAAAAGTTAATTTATGATCGTTTTCGAGCATTTTGCGAATTTTCTTTTAATAATTGATATGGGGAAAGTCATACAAACGCCGCAGAGAAACAAAACGCAATTAAATAAAAAAATATATGATTTTTTCAAAATCGCGTAAATTTAAATTGACATAAGTCGAATTCGCGTAAATCGAGAACTTACCGTATTTCGCGAAATTTCTTCATCAAAACCGCGAAATTAAAAAAACCACAAACGATTCGAACCATTACGATTATAACATACTACATTCAAAACTCATATTACAAGAATATCACGGATCAACGAAGAAGCAATCGATCGCAATATCAACCCAACGCCCAAGAGATCGCTCAACCATGAAAACACCATAGCACTCTCGCGGACACAACAAGATCCCGAATCCCCGAAGATACGAACCTTCTGACTAGCCATCGGCTTGTACCTGGCCAGCACGGGCCTGGCCCTCCCCCTGAACCCCATGGACTCGGCCTCCACCCCGTTGTTCGACATGACTATTGACGGCCGACGAAAACAATGGACGACGAGCGCATACGAGTGTCACGTTCGAGCACGACAATATGACTAACGATTCGCGCGCGCCACTTCGCCGAGCGAGTAATGCATATCTATGGAAAATATTTACTTACCGCTGATTGGAGTCGGATCGCACATAGGCACCAGTCGAGGATATCGCACGCAGGAAGTCAGATAGTGGTTGACCACAGCAGCCGCGAAGAACATGGAAAAAAAGCACGTGAAGCCAAATTAGACCATTTCGCGCGAATCGTGTTAAAGGAGTTTCGGAAACTAAAAAAATATATTGTTGTTCTAAAAAGAAGTTAAGTATTGTGATTCGCATTGTTTTCCAAATGAAGAATCGATTGAAAAAACGGCGTCCTATTTAAAGTTTTCGCGAACGGGTGACGTGCGATTGCATCGTTTAGAATTATGGTTGCCAACCGTAATATAATGTATAGTATTGTACTATATACTGTTGAAGAAATATATAGTACAGAAAAATACTATGTTTTCAACACCGAAACCTAAAAAAACAAATCTTTCATTTTACACAATTGAAATGAATCTTTAATTTAATATTGAAATGGACGACTTTTACTCTGAAATAACACTATTAAATTAAATATTTGCAAAAGTAAAAGATTGTAATGAGTTTACGGACAAAACTATAAGCCAAAAATGGCAGTATATTTTTAAAACTACTGAAAATAACTTGTCAAATTTATTTCAAATAATTTCATTCCTGCTCTCTTTTCCCGCCACTTCGGCACTTATTCGCAGAAAGGATATTTTCGGTTATGAATTAGAAGAGGTGAGAAGAGCGAAGTAGATGTAGTACATAATTAATTAAAAATGAGCTTTTGTAATTTTAATGTATAAATTGAATGTCATAAATCATATGACACTTTTATTTCAAATAAAAATTTGTTAAAAATGCAAGTGCAAAAAAAAAAATTTTTTTCTAAAAATAAATGAGCAACAAACAAGTATAATATATATCATTTTTTCCCCTTTTCCATAAAATACTAAACTTGTTTGAAGTGTATTATATTTTTTATAGCTTAGTTTGAAAAATACTATATTTCGCCGAAAAAATGTTGGCAACCCTATTTAGAATCGAAACCGTACTTTTGCGGTCGATTCGAAAAAAATTTGCGGTAAATTATTATGTTAGCGTGTCAAATGGCTCGATTGCGTCAATAATAGTGTAATTAAATGTAAGTGTAAAGGGAAAAAAAATGCGTAAATTGTTCGAGAATTCTCGGCGTTTCGAATCGGCCGTCGCGATCCCTTATTTAAATTTAGCCGCGAAAAAAGAATGAGTTCGAGACGCGCCCGATTTTGGCGAATACGAAATATACGACCGTTTTAACCGAGAGTTCTTTGTGTTTCGGTAAATGGAATTGAATGAAATTTACATTGATATTGCTGGGTTTTAACCGCCGTAATTCTATAATGGAACGTACACGTTGAATTATTTTTTGAACATTTTAAAAAATAAGCAGATCAGTATGAAAAATGTTTGCGTATTTTCGAAACGACGGAATTTTATTAATATGATAATTTTCAATGAAAATTATCGTTTCACATAAAAAAATCATATTCAACGTCCGAAATCGATTTCACATAAAAAGATCTCACACATCTGAAAAACCATCTCACACTTCATTCATACGAAATCAATTCGAAAAACCATCACAATCCATACAACCACACTCAACACCCGAAAAACCTTCTCACATTTACAAACAATCATACGAAATCAGTTATAAAAACCATCACAATCCATAAAAAATCATACGAAATCAATTCGAAAAACATTCACAATCCATAAAACCATACTCGAAACCCGAAAAACCTTCCCACTTTTACAAACAATCAAACTAAACCAATTCAAAAAACCATCACAATCCACAAAACCACACTCTACACCCGAAAAAACCCATAACAACCACACTATCCATCCACCGCGAAACGATACCATCCATGATCCTCCCGAGGCGCGCCCGCGACCAACACTGAAAAAGGACACTCCTCGACCAAAAGGGACACCGCTCGACCGTGCGCATTGTCCCCAGGATATCAGATAGCCGACTATCGGGTGGCTTACGCGAAAACCCGACCACTCCGCAGATGGCCTCCATGACGACGTCGCAGGCGGAACGGCAGCCAGTATCAGGTTCCTGGCTGTGGTCCCCGGCGGGGCTTTGCCGGTGGTGCTTCCGACGACGATGGAAGTGGTCCCCACTGGGACATCGACGTCGGAGGCCAAACGCGGACTGCCGACAGCCCAGGCTGCTGCTTTGCGACTGGTCGGAGGTGTTGCTCGTGCCGGCACAACAATGGCAATGCGAAGAAAGGCTGCGGAGTCGATCCCCTCTACTGAGGACGAATTTGTGGCATGCTCGTGCTGGCACAATGGCGATGCGAAGATAGGATATGCGTGGACTCGATCCCCTCTGCCGAGGACGAATTTGTGGTATGCACGCGAGGACCAGCGGTTCTGAATGTGGAAAAGTGCGAAATCTCGCGCGCGAGGAGATTTAGAGTAACGCGGGTGCGTGAATACAGTTGACCTCCCCATATGACGTTGAGATAGGTTCGATGTTATAGGCGGAAATTTAGGAAATCAATAAATGAAACATTTTCATTTTTTTTTTTTTTATTTTTATATGGGTTAATTGTATTTTTCAAATGGTAAATAAAAAAATAAAAAACGTTATAGGGGGGACGTCAAAGACGTTATAGAGGGATTATTGTACAGTAAACCCCCTATATCGTTCAAATGCATTCAAATTTAATTATTGGTGCTAATACAACGCACGGACGCCAACATATCGCTCGAAAGCCACAGTTTGTCATTTAAAATAAGTATCGCAATCCCTCGATAGATGGACTGTCAAAGGTTGTGACAGCTCGCAATCGCGTATATATCTCGGTGCTTAGGATATTTGAAATTGGAATCTCTTTTTTAATTTGTTCTATTTACCTTATAGATGTGTCGTTGAAAATAGTCTCGAAGGGATTTCAGTCATAATATTTGTATATTTTACACGCGAGTTACGATCTGTCATCAATGAGATCGTCACGTGTATATCAACACGTGAGGTCACATTACGGGTACATTAGGTACATTACTGATGGACGTGAATAAAATCTGTCACTTCAATAGACATTTGACGTTTCCTCAATTTTCCTTAATCACGTATCGTAACCACTGAGATATTATATATACGCGAATACGATCTGTCAGCTTGACATTTAGTCCATCTATCGAGCGATTGTGATACTTATTTTAAATCACAAACTGTTGGTTTTCGAGCGATACATTGGCGTCCGTCCGTTGTATTAGCACTAAAATTTCTATTAGAAATAAAATTATTCATTTCAATATAATGTAAAAATTCAATACTTTTACTTAAAATAATCCGACTTACATTAACAATAAACTTATATAGGACAAACCAAAAGTCCTTCCGCTCGAGAGTCTTCAAAATGAGGAGAGAGGACCTGGCGGTGGCATTGAATCGGGTCTCTTCGGACTTTCAGCAGTTTGTTACATGTTGGTGACGTTGGCCGGCGGGTGCACAACCGCGTGCCATATTGTTCGATCCCATGGCCCCTTTCCGGGACACGGGATTGTGCGTCTGAAGCCTGGAACGGTCCTCTCGGTCCATTAGCCGACCCCGTGTTGGGCCCCGGTGCGTGCTCGCCCTTATATCTATCGGTGCTCGTATGTAGGGTGTAGGTCGGCTTAATGTGTGGGTGCGCGCGTGCTGCGGCCTGTTCGCCCCCAGGTTAATTGCTGTTACGGTGCGGCGGTCGTGTTTTTCTGATAATAAGCGGTTTTTCATGTATCGAGTCTCGGTTTCGACATTGTCAATTAGGCGGAAAACATACGCTTCGTTAGTGGTCGATACACGTTATTTTTTTTTAATAAGTGGACAATGTTAGGGGATGACTCAATTATTCGTATACGGATGTTTTGTTGAATTGATTTTTTAGATAAATTTTGTTGGGTGGTGTGGTATTTTAGTTTTGCGATAAGTAAGGGTTCGATAAATCGTATATATGAATTATGTATTTTGGACGGATGTGAGATTTCTATTGATTGTGGAATTTCAGAACGTTTATGGTTATGTGGTTATCATAATAATATATGAGATTGATTAGGTTTTATGTTAGAAATTATTTTTAGTTTTTATTACGTAGAAAATTTTTATTTCTTAAAATAATTAAAGCTTATACGATATTTCTAACCTCTCAATTATAATATACTTAAATTCTATTATTTGTTTCGAAGTTGGTGAATAAACGTAATCATTGCATTAAATTTAGTATGTTAAATAAAAACGTTAACGTTCAGTATACAAAAATATTTTCTTAACCAGACTGATTGATGGATTTATAATAAACCATATTCCATATAAATATAAATGCAAGTATAATATATTTCGGCAGTAAAGTTTATTATATAAAAATCTGTATCGCTGACTTTTTTCACACAACATAAAATACGAGTTTATTTCGGGGACATAAAATACAATATGAAAAACGGCGTCCCTTGTCGCATGCGCGTATTACTTACAAACCGAACAAACTCAATATATTATGTTGTGTATAAATACGCGAAACGTCAAAACAATAACCCAACCGAGGGTGAGGGCTTTAACAATACACTTTAAGCTGTCGCGGCAGTTTTCAGAAAAAATAAATATCTGTCGCGGCCACGTTGCGTCAGTGGAAAGTTGGGCACGTGAGGTACGAAATATGAAATAAAAAAAATCTAGGGCAAGAAAGGATGAAAAAGTCACGTCATATTCGCGCGGCTTTGCACTCTAATGGCACATTCTGAGGATGCAGAAGAGGACGAAGACGATGGATGCCATCCGATGGATTTGCCTCTCCTTTTGCGAAGGTCTTCAGCTCGAGGATGGTAAGAGGGGTGGCGTTTTAGGGTGCTGTGCCATAAAGCAGGAGGTACCACTCACACTACCTTCGGCTGGATAACGACGGCGTCAAAAGACGTGTTCGAGACGACGACGGTGTATACTACATTATTAAAAAATACGTTTCGTGAATATAATGCCGGGCACGAGTCGAGGGAATGTCGCGTTTCGGCACTTTTTCTCTTTTTCACTGTACGATGCGAAATTCTCGCACTTCATATCACAATTATTGCGAATTCGTATTTCGCATACACGGAAAATCGAGTGTCTGAAAAAAGAGACGAAAATGTTAAGGGGATTTTTATTGAATTCTTGCAGGGAAAGGTGTTTCGATATTACCGTTCTTTTTCAAAGGAGTTTGTGAAAACGTTGCGTGTTAGCTATCGGAAAAGTGTAGGCTACATTACACAACAATTATTTGGTTACCATGCCTTGTCAGTTAGAATCAATGTTCAAAGCAACACATTTATGCAAAATTTAAAAGCATATAATAAACCGAATTTAAGATATTTGTTTTCGAGCGAACATAGCACATTTTTTCCACTAAATATTTTATAACAGTAAAACATCTTTGATAAATGTATGTAAAAAATTAACATCAATTACTGCGACAATTGATCGTCATAATATCCGATAGTGCTTTTGTTCCAGTATTATGTTATTGTAAACATGTAGCAAATGAACTGTATTCGATAGCATTATACGCGCAGAGAAATGTGCTTATAAAAAAATAACATTATCGTGCGTAATGTCGTATTATGTATGTGATGTGTCGCGCAACATTGAATATTTCCTGCGATGTGAAATGTTGCCCAATTCCCGAATCAGACATGCGAGGTTCAACGGGGGCGAAACCTTTTTATTTCGAGAGAAACATATTTCTTGGCGCTTTCGCTGTTACTCCCATGTTAAGCATTTTTGCTACGTTTTCTTTTCGGCCGAAATGGATGTTCCCACTAAACGTTAAGCACGCACATCTTGCGAAACGTCGGTGAGGAGGGCCTTAAAAAATGCTTCAAATAAATGCGAACCAGTGGAACGAAACGCGCGGACTCCGATTTGATTCACCGTGAAATAAAAAATATATTTTTTCCTACGTTCCCGTTCCAACGTTTTCGGTAATGGATAAACGTCTGCTATTGCTGATGCTCGTGCAAATTCTCACCGACAATTTTTTGCATGGAAGATCATAAATTTTTTTTTGTTTATGCAAAAACGCTGAATAAATACTCGGGGTAGCCAAAAGTTATGAGAATTAGTATTCGATATAATATTATATTATAATTTTTATATATTCGCCTTCGCGCTTGATATTAAAATAATACAACTGGCGTGACGGTTTTTTTTTATTCTGGAAGATTTAATTTTAAAGTTTTTAAACGTTTTTGTTTTCATATTTTTCTAATTTTTTCAATTATTGCTTACTTATTATGGAGTATGTGTGATAGCATTATAATATTGTAAAAGTCTATTATTAGTGTGTGAATCATCTATAAATACTAGTTTCACTTATTGCCTTTAAAAAAATAATTTACGTAATTTCAATAGCATCCATTGCAGTTTTCTTCAAGGTGAGTCACAGTTTTATTCAAAATTCTTCATTTATTTTTATTCCATAAAATCTATAGGAAAATTTAAAGAAATTTCAATCATAATTTGTAATTTTACTAATCACAATAAAAAATGAATTGAATTGTGTCAATAACAAATTATACAATATTGTTACATTTTCATCAATATTTTATTCAAAAATATATATAGATATTGTATTGCAAAAATTACGATCCGAGTAATTGGCCAAAAACAAAACATTGTTACATTAATGATGATCATTGCATTCAAATTCAGGAGAATCATAATAATTTAATTGCGTTTCAGATTCACATGAATGTAATAGTGGTCGATGTCTTGATATGCAGGATGGTTTTGGTGTGGAATAGGAGCATGATTTCGGTAAAGGATCGCATGGAGATGAGACAGGCGAAGGCTCGCATAAAGGTTGTGGTGGTGATGCAGAACATTCAGGTTCGAGTGAAGGTTCACATGCAGGTGAAGGTGAATAGGCACAGGAAGGTTCCGGGGAAAGTTCTTCGAGGATCGATAACAGTGTATTAAAGCCTTTCATATCAGATTCTAATGATGATAGGGTATCTAAAGTGCATTTTATTTCTGCATTGTAGTTATCTATTGCTTCTAGTGTTGATATTAAAGATTGATATGAGGATGATGGAACAGCTTCATCTGACGGTAACTGCGATCCACATTGTCCACAGGAACTCGAGTAGACGGTGATGACCTGTAATATTTTCGAAAATGTGATTGTGTATTTTGGTTTAAATTTAACTATTCATAAGATATATTATGTAAAACTATTTTTTTGATAATTTAATCTGTTACAAATTGAATTATTTTTTGGCTAATAAATTGGAAAATATTTCAATAAAAAAATATTCAACAGACGCACTATCAAATTTTTAAATAGTTTTTAGAATTGTTAAAAGAAAAAAAAAATTTAGAATCTAATCATTGGAAAGAAATAAAATAAAATTTAATAAAATTAATTTACCTGAATAGCCAACACGACTATAACTCCGTAGATTGCTTTTGGGTAGGTAGTCATTTTTGAAGTAGATTGAACGACTTCAGAAAACTGAATGATTTTCTTTGTTTTGGAGCTCAAATTTTATACTTATTTATAACAGACGTACGTGCTCGAATTAAGGAAGTCAATCACACTCACTGTTATAACTATTTATTTATTTTCCAAAATAGCCAATACGGAAATAAACATATTTTTATGTAAATAACAAATAATCAGCATGTAAGTAATTTAATTACGAAAAGTAGAACACGGTATTTAAATATTGACATGTTTCATATGGCGTGCTATTATAAAATTGTTTACAAACGCTGATTCATTCAAAATAGTTGGAATGACATTTTTATGCACGCGTGCAATTTCACTTCCAATGATTCATGGAATCATTTTTAATTACATGGATTGATAAGAAAATATATATATTTTTATAAAATTTTTGAATTTATTACTCATAAAAATAACATTTACTTTGATTTCAATCTAACACTTTTATTATTTTCAATTAACTTTCAATTATATGACCTATTTAGAAATTGCATTTACTTAACGTTCATTTACGCGTATTAGATTAATTAATTATTTCATCATATTGAAATACTTAAATGATTTATAAATCTTCTAAAAATATATATATACAAAAACTCATAAGTCACACAAAAAAATCACATTATTCAAACACTTTTTCCATACATTACGTACGACTTATCGCCACCGAAAACCTATCGAAAACTCATAGAGACACCATCGGTTATCGCCCATTACTCCAACGTATGCTAGCGCGAAACAACCGACAATTTATTATCGCACCCTTAATCCGATCGCTGCGGATAATGTGAGCGCTAAAGCGCCGTCAAAAAGCGTTCGCTCTTTCGACAATCCATTACGCGTCCGGAAAAGTGAGAGCTTCATCAGGGGGTGGTGGGTGGGTGGGACGTACGAACCGACGCGTAAAAAGCGTCGACTCGGTAAGAAAAACGCACACAAAAACGCGAAATTCGCTCGATATCGGCGCCCGTGAATAATGGCGTCGGCGAACGGCTGAACGGTGCTTTTTTTCAGCCCTCCCCCTCTTTGATCTGAAGCGTTTTCGGCGTAGGGTGTCTTTATCCGGTCGGTCGGAAGTCGGGATGTGTTTTATTTTTTTTTTGGCGTATTGTTCCGCGGTTTATTAAGCGGTCATGTGGATGTTTGATGGATGCGGGGGTGTAAAAGTCGGGGTTGTGGACTTTTGTTTGTTTGGGTGGCGTTTTGTTTGTTATTTAGATATGTTTGATATTGGAATGACGGATTAGATTTGTGTAATGCGTCGATTTTTAGTGATTATTGGAAGTTATATTTTTGTGTTATTGAAAAATGGTTTTTGTATGCAAAATTGTCAAGTGTGATTTTTCCTATATCAATTCTATGTATGTTTTCAGAAATGTCAAAACTGGCTGTAATATTATATATTTGAATGATTTTGATCTGCAGCGAATAATTTAAAGATAGAATATAAACCATCCAGAAGCCAATGCAAATAAAGTGATTTTTTCAATTTTCAGATATCAAAGAAAATAATAATATTTTTGAAAAATTATTAGTAAATTTACTCGTTGCATCGTTTCTTTCTACACCTGAAATTCCATTTCTTTTTTTGCTGTCGAATATGTTTTGAAAGCCTTTATTCTTTTTTTTCAACGATATTAATCGCATTAACGCTTATATTATATAATGATCAACATACTATATATTTCTTGCTATCGATATATTCGAATTACAAATTAACACAAACATTCGAATTTTGAATATTCTAAACTAAAACGTAACGACACCCTAGCATGGTCCCACACGAGTGAACCGGGGCAAAACTCGGGACGACCTCGCCGAGGGGGGCTCGGGGGCCCAGGGGGCGCAGGACCCGCGTTTTATCGTCAATTTGAACGGGGGCACGCGGCGCGAATATTGAGAGAGCGCGCGCCCCCGAGATCGCCCTTTTGACATATTGCGTCGCCCGCACAGTCGCCTTTTTGATGAACGTCCCTCTTTCTAGGCGGCCTTTCCTTCCACTCTTTTTACTTTTTTGGCTATTTCGGGTCCCGGTCTTTTGCTGATCGGGCTGCGGGTCGATTTGACGGATCGATTCGATGATGCGGTCGGAAAAATGAAAAGTTCGCCAGACGTCGGGCGGCGTACGCAAGATGGATGCGTGACTGAACGTATGAGAGTCGTTCGTTCGCATCGACGTGTTTTATAATGGTTTCGTTATTGGATCGTTTGTCTCGTATCGGAACGTCGTTATTGTTCCGTTTTCGAATATTTCGCCAATTTGGGGCGTCTATTTTTACGTTTTCGTTTAAATTGTTGCGATCTGGCGGGCGGTGGTGATAAATTGTCGGGTGCGTTTAGAAAAGGAGGGATTGAGAGGTCGATAGTTTTTTTTCGCGTTCATTAATATAATATTTTAATGAATGCGAAATTAAAAATATTAATATAGTTATACATGTTTTAATAGAATGAAAAAGTGAAATCATTAATTATTCTCTGACCTTAGTGTTTATGTTCGCGTTAGAGATAACATGCGAAAGTCAATTTATTCTAATAAAACTTAATTGTAAACGATCGCTGATATAATAAAGTTTCAGATATTTTTAAAAGTATATCGAAAAAAATATTATTGGACTCCTTGGCGCCGAAGTTTACTATTATATTTTAAATGTAGCTGCTCCATGGATTTTGATTATAAATCGTCTAATTTTCGCATGCGTGCAACTGACCACTAAAACTAAAACGACTCATTCTTCAAAAGAAAAAAATGTTATCTCAAGACATAGAATGAGTCGAAGGCGTCGTGTGTTACGATATAACAATAGTGAATTTTTTTTATAAAATTTCATATGACGCAAGTTCGTGTTACGTCGCCGTTTTACCATAAAACCACCTGACGTAATATCAGTCTCATCCCACGATTTGAGTACGTTTTTTTTTTACATTTCTCACACTTTTCAGACCAAAATTTTAATTCAAAAGTATTTAAACTTTTTTTCGGTAAAATACATTAATTGATTTCATACAATTATTTATTGAGACCACATTTTTACCAGTTGAATCTAAAAATGCAATTTATATACGATTCAAGTACAGAGATGAATTTAAACTTTCGAATTGGTTCGACGAAATACTGCATTAAAATGCGAATTCGGAATCCGCCAGCATATCTCTCTAGCCTCGTCCGATGCACTATGCATGAGAGTCCGCACGAGTACGTATGCGGAATAGGCCTGCCATCATCCAAGACGGTTCAGACCTCACCCAACCACCCTCAGAGCCACCCACCTCTTCATGGCGAACCCAGCCATGGGCTGGGCTGGGCTATGGTGGTGCGAAGACTTGGCCCCCGTCGCGCGTCGTCGGACTTCGAGGAATTTAATAATCAACCGAGACGAGATGATTGTTTTATTTATCGCCGGGGCGCGGTGGTCATATAATTTTATTGCCGGAGGCATATCGGCGCGGTGCGATTGCGTCATATTAGAATATTATGGGGTCGACGTGACCCACTTGCCGGAGGAGTTCGCTTTTCGCGCTCGATGGAAAAGTGATAATGTCTGGCGGAAGGAATAAAAAAATGAAAGGGAAAAAAGCGGCGGGCGGGAAAGGAGGCTTTTATGATGTTGTTTGGGTCTTGTGAGTTTCCGTTTTCGGATATAATCGGGGGAGAGGTGGTTAAATGAAACAATACGCCGGTGTATTATTGTTGTTTTTTATGTACGGTGGCTGTAAAAGTGGCGGCGTTTCGATTGATCGGTTTTTATAGGGCGTCACAATACGCTTGACGGATTCAATGGTTTTTCAAACGTAAAATAAAATGCAACTGTTTATACATGAAATTTTTTATACACTATAATGATCACAATAGAGTTTGAATCTTTTTGAAACTTCTAAATATTCATTATTTAATATGAAAAATACAAACATAAAAACTTAACATGAAACAAAAGTGATCAGAAACAATGCGAATTCAAAGATAATAAATTCCCGTTTTTTCCCCGAAAACATACGCACAACCACAACGAAACCTTCCAATTAATAAATCCTTTGATCCTCATAAAAGTGGCCGAATCAAAACAAAGACCGCACTCTCGCGATAGTCCCACGAAGAACGACCGTTCGCGCTTAAGCCCCCCGTACAGCGAAAGAGCACCGTGACCCTTTCCCGTCCCAGCCCTCCCTTTCATCTGCCTTCCCACCCTGTACAGGACCACCCAGCCAGGGCAGAATTATTCCTGCGCCATCGCGAAGGTAATACTTGTGACAACTGGAGCGGACACTCGAACAATGGGCGTCGGTCGAGGCCGACCCGGCGGGCTTTTCGAAACGGCCACTCGACTGTGGCGGCCGCTTCTGATTGCGTGCATGCCCTTTCGTATTGTACGTATTTATTTTTCCCGGTTGTGGTGTGTGTGTGTGTGCGCATTTATTTCTGTTCGAATAAATTCTGGCCGATGGAAGAACGAGCCGTAATTTAGCCCCATTGAAAACGCATCGAAAGCCCGCGCGCGCAATAAACAGCGCGCATCATCGGAGAGTGCTCATTTTCAATACGCGTATGGGTCTTATTTTTTTGTTCGACTGTGAACGCTGTGGTTCTGCTAATGAAAAAAATTCGGACGAGTTTTTTCGTTAATGAAAAACGGCGATTTGTGAATCGATTTTGGGAGTGGGTGTGAAATGTGTGTCGTTTTCAATTTCGCGTGCCGATTTGCGGTTCGGTTTGTCCTAAAATATTGATAATTTACTAATTGTGTTTTCAATGATCATTTGTTCGCTATCCGAATTGCTCTCTCTCTAATTACAATTTTGTCCGGTGCTTCCAAATTTTACTACAGGGACGAGTCGTAATGTATTGAAATTGTGCTAAATGGGTTTTCATTAATGAATCGTTAAATTATCATTTGATTTCTTTATATAGATATAAAATTATATGGTTTATTTTTTCAAATTTATTTAGTGCACTTAAATACTTTTTCTTTGAAATTTTTACGTTTGCTTCAAAATAAAAAATGAACGTTTCATATCTGATAAAACTCAGAAAAAAATAATATTAATCATAAGAATTTTACAGCTGACATAAACTGACTCCAGATCACTCGATAACAATAAATAAATCTACCGTATTAATACATTTTCTTCGAGTTGAAACATTTAGAACATTCAACGAACAGCGAATCGACGATTCAATAATATCACAAAGTAGGTACGCCGAAATGTCGCGATTTCGATATTTCACCATTTTACGACCGAGGCCAATAAAAACATCGTCGATGTTTACACAGCGCCGAAACGCACTATTTCGTCCGTTTTATTGGCCGAAATGAAGCTCGATTGTATTTTTCCCCGCGACTACGCGAAACTTCTAAGCCCATAGAACGGCCTCATTATTATGACGTACTATGTAAAACACCTCGATACACTTTTTTTCCATTTTCGCCTATTTATAATGGCCGTTTTTCCGGCTGGGGCCGGCGCGGCCAATGCGCCACTCGTTACATCACTACTTTATCGGCCCTGCTGAGCATTCGTTGCCCGTGTTTATGGATTAACTGTTTCAGCTTTAGCGCAGTTCCACGGCGGCTGTTCCTTCAGCTGGCTTTAAACCGCGGCTGAAAAAAAAATAAAAGGAAAATAAAGGAGGCCGATGCCGGCGGGATGATATCGACCGATCTTCGCCGTCTATCGCCGCCGATAAGAGCTGCAATGTATACGATCGTTTCCCGTTAGCTCTCTTACCTCGTTTTCAGGTGGAAACTTTCAGCTGAAAGGGTTCGAAAATAGACAAATTTATATCTCCGCTGGTATGGGAGTGTGTGTGTGTGTGCGGGGTATGTGAGCCGTTTTAGATGTTACTCGTTAACGGAATTCTATCGGCCCGTATAAAATATAAGCGGTTAAGTTATGGTCGTTTTCTTTTATAACTCGCTCCGATATAAATTGGTGGGGTTGTAAATCAGCGCGGATTCAGATAAATTGAGCTAGCTTGCGTTTCCGATTTCAGATTGCGATAAAATTTTTCAATATTAGAACGAATTTCGTCGTATCAAACGCGCTCGAATTTCAAACGGTTAATCATCCGGCATTTCGCAAATTCTCTAGGTTAAGATGATATCGGGCTTTTGTGCTTTGGAAAATAGCTCTTTGTTTTCGGGAAATCTGATTTTTTTCTTGGAAATAAAAATTATTAAAATACTTATATTTTCGTGTTTAGTAATTAGTATTTTTATTAAACTTCTGATATATCTTTAGTTTCGTTTGTATTAAAAACACAATATAACTCACACGTGTTTAGTTTATATTTATATAGAGGTCATTTCCGATAAAAAAAGTTTTCTTCTAATTATTAAGGTGAAATGAAGTCTGATTAATCTAACGATATGCAAATGGAAAATACGACCGAGCTTTAGTTTTCATTTAAATTAAAGAAGAAATTAATGTGATAGATTTTAAAAACCTTCATAGTTTACGAAGTCGTTTTATTTTAAAACTAATCATGTTTTAATAATCATTAATTTTTTTTCGTTTCATATTTCACAATTAACATGAAAACGTTCAATTAATAATCAGTACAAAAACAGTTTTGTTTTATAAGTGCTTAGTGTATTAGTGATTCAGATAAGTATCATTGCAATTTGTAGTGATTATGCGTTAGTAAAATATAAAGATTTCACGATAAAGCGCAGTAGCATGAAATTCGCGAGGGATAATTACGTATATGCACTTTAATTTTTGATGTTTCCGACCGCGATTGCACAAAAGATTACAGTTTATTAAAAGAACATGCGTGCCACGAATGCATTCGTTAAGAAACCAAACGGCAAAATTATAAGGCTTTTTTTGGCTACAATTTCAAGTAATTTACCACCCGAAATTCTATATCAAATAAACCTTAATGCGTCACAGTTTTTTAACGTCATATTACAGCCCCTAAATTTTCAGCCGGTTCGAAACTCGATATTGCGTCGCTCAAACGCAAAATATTTTCCAACGAATCCTCCGACAGTATTATATAATACGATACACAATAACCTTATACGCGGGTTAAAGCGACAATTCATGGAGGATATATATTTTTTTCGTCACCTCGAGCAGATTTTATCGGACCGTCGTCGTTTTAGCGTCTCTCTTCGGCGAGGCTCGGTCCGCGGCGTACAATCGCATTTTTCAAATTACATTTTAAACTCTGCCGCACAATAAATCTTTTTTCTCCCGCTGAAAGTTCGCAACAGCATTAAGTGACGTCCCATTTGAGTTATGCAAATTAAAATAAGCAACGCGAAGAAAGCCTTTTCGCTTGCTTATCACGGGCCCTTTCCCTTCTAGGGCGAGCGCGCGCGATAAAAGCGTGAGTCATTAAGCACTTCGCAATAAGTGGTGGTCGAGCGGCAGAAACGCGCTTTTTATGTATATATATATTTTATATATAAAATGGTGAATAGTGGAGGATGCTGCATTAAGGATTGTAAAGAAAATGAATTTCAATAGTCAATGTCTTATTTTAAAGTATCGAAGTATAATGTTGTATGTATTTATTTATTTAGTTAGTGACCAATTCATATTTTTGGTTTGTTGGTAAAATTGATTTTCTATAATTTATCTAATGTAAATACAGTAAACATCTTTATAACGTCCCTCCTTATGTCATTCAAATTTAAAAAAAAAGTTCAAATGAATTTGAAACAAGCAATTAATACGTAAGAATGTCATAAAAATTGTAAAACCTTAACCCTCTATAATGTGGAATCTATCTTTACGTTTTAGGGGCGTTTCCTGTATTACAAACGGTCAATATGTGTGTGAATAGTTACTAAATGAAACATCAATAAAGCTATATAAAACAGTCAAATTTTACATTAAATTGTACACAATTCATAACTCGTAAATATTTACGTTTACTATACGTCATCACAATGAAATCAACTTTGCAAAATCTTACAATATGTATCTTAATGCTCACATTTAGTGACAGCTTATTAATATTTTACGAATGACCTTTTACTATTTCCAAAGATTGTATTAGGGATGCCATTTCTCATAAATGACTCGAATGATAGTTCGATAATTTTTCAATATTTATTGTTACATTTTTTTTTGTTTAGAATATTTTTGAAGTGTTGATGTTTTTTTTACAAAATAGTTTTTGGAAAAGTCGGGTTTTGTAAGTGTAGGTATATTTTTTTGAAGATGTGGTTTTTTTGATTTTACGGTTTTTTTGACATTCCGTTATTTTTTCTGGTTTTTATTAAAAATTTAAATTATCAGTAAACTGATATTTAATAAAAAAAACACCGGATTTGACATCCCTAGATTGCATAATATGCTAACAATTTATATAATATTATAATATAATTTCGGTTACTGAAAAAGTAAATAGATGCTATAGTATACATAAAATAATAGATTTATTCGAATTATTTAATAGCGACATATGTTTAAAATATATAAATTTTAAGGTTCCATACACAAAACGCATCCCAATTCTGAAAAAAAAAAAATGAAACGAAAACAGTCCTGCGGGGTTTTCGCTTTCGAATTATGTTTCGAGTCACGCGTGTGCCCCGAACCGCCATAGTTTGGGGAAACGGTCGTGACACTTACAAAGCGTGAAGCTTTTAAGCTATTTTAAATTCGCCGAGGCCTTATGGGGGCAATTCTTGCTTCATCAATGTTGAACGGGATCGTTCGGGAACGGTGGCGGAGGGCGCGTGTGCCCCATAACGATGCCAGCCGATACGTGCCCGAAACGCTTTCTCTTTGTATATTTTCATAAATATTGACGTATGAAAAGTGTGGAAAAACGGTTTTGTGCCGTTTTTAAACTCTATATTGTTTGTGTTTAAATTTTGGTGATTTGAAGGATGGGATTTAATCAGGAGAGTTTTAAATTGTGTTGTTTGTGTGCGGTGATAGCGGTCGAAATAGTTCGATTGTATTTTTTTTTAATATTCACTATTGTTTTAGTAAGTTTCTAAATTTTTATTTAGATTTGATTGGTTACTTTTTCACAATTTGAATATTTAAGTGGAATGGAAGTGCATTGGTAATAGTTTATGAATAATTCATTGATGAAATTTCGCTTTTATGTATTTAAGATGAATTCGATAAGTTTCAGAATTGAAATGCTTTTTTGAAAAAGAGTCAAGATATAAACTAAATAATATTTTATTTGGCTGAAAATCTAATTTTGTTTATTAAATTCGAAAAATAAAAAAAACCCATTTGGCAAAAATTTACTATTTGAAACCGTTTTGAATAAACCGCAAATTTTAACCAAAGATAATAAAATTTCTATTAACGAAATGACTTAGTGAAATATATCTCTACTATAATAGAAGATCGCATAATACCATCTCCAAAATGAAAATTTTTGCAAAGAACCACACGAATTCTCAGTTATTGAAAGTTCACGTCGATATTGAAAATCAAAAGTAATATTTTTTTTGTTTCAACCTCCATCCAACCGAGGGAGACGAACCTCACTAGAGCCGCTGTGAGAGGGCGTTAAACTTTTTTTCTCTTCTTTCTGAGAACGGAGAAACCTCATTCGTTTTATTCACAAAAGTGGTGAAGTATGGAGAGTGGACGAACGGATGGTTGTACGCGTCTGTGGATGGGATTTTGTTTGTATTTTATTGGAAAACTTTTTTCTAGTGTTAGATTGCGATTGATTTTTTTCAAACGTTTATTTGTTTGCTCTACAATGCGAAGTTTTGTTTGATCTTCGGCCGAGTGGCGAAGGCCTAAGGTTGTAAAGATGTCTATGCGATTTATAAGGGGCCAGAATGCGAGGAAAAAAATACATGTACGTAAAGTGCAGATAGTTCTCATGCGGAAAAGCGAATTTCCACCGTTGGAAATGTCCTTATTTTAAAAATATCGCTGTACTTTTTTGCGGCGATCGTGTAACGGTGCAGTAAAAGCACGAGACCGAATAGAATTTCGATTACGATCGGATTTTGCGGCCGCATTGAACGTTGTTGAATATTAACGCTGTCGATTTATAAGCGAGGGTTTGTATGCGAGAGTTCGCGTCCAGTTTCAGTCATTAAATGTTTTTTTTTTGTTTTTTCGGAAACGTCAATGCATTATATGGATTACTTGTATATTCGTTCGAGCGGACATTCCGCATAAATTATCATAAACTGACATTTAATTTACCTGTAATTGCATTGTCAACACGGCGCGTACTCTCGTCGATTCAATTTACATCTCGCTCATTTAGAGGAGATTCTGGTCATATCGTGATATTAAGTCAACTTTAATTATTTAATTATTTTTACTATAGTAAGTATGTACGCGATTTTCTAGTGTCCAGGTATTTATTTATATCTTCAGTGTACAAAAGTAATGTCTTGATTGCGAATAACTCAACTTGAAATAGAGAACAGTAGTAAGTGAGCCTAAAAGTTTTAGAAGGGAGCTTACGTTCATCTTCATAAGAAACGAAAGCAGTTACCGCTCTTCCATTAAAAAGGTTGCCATCTCTAAACACTTATGTAACATTTTTTTCATATAACATTTTGTAAATTCTACTTTTGAAATAATAAAATATATTGGACAAAAAGTTTATTTTGGACAATTAAATATGAAATATTCTATTTTACATATTTTCTTTGCAAGATATTTTTTAAATTGCACCAAATATTTATAATTGAATAATAAGTTGTTTATAAGACGAAATTTACCGAATTTCCTCAACTCAATATAATATTTCGTTTGTTTAATGTATTTCACGCGCGTACGCTTCTAAATCGATTGTTGGCGTTTGGCCCTTATTATTTGTGTTAATTGGGCTGGCGTTTTAATGAGACATTCGCTATTCAAAATTCAATTTCGATCGAGCTCGTTTTGTGTGTTTACGCGCGTTCGTAATTCGACGTGACAATTTTGTTAATTGTCGTTGGAAATCGTGCACGTTGCGCTAAATATTGGACTATTTAGCTTTTCAGGAAATTATCCTCACGTATTCGCGAAAGTGATGTGCAATCGGAATATTGCCATGACTCATTTAAGTGAATTTTTTTGCATCGATATACACCCCTTAAGAAATGCGTCATTGTTTTACGTGAAAATAAAGTAGTTTATTCGTAAGCGTATAAAATATTATTGCTTTTGTCGTAAAGTTCTCAACGATCCCGTTTACGTATGAGCGGAAAATGTATAATATTGAATACATTGTATGGTAGATGAAATATTAATAATACAATTTATAATGCTTGGAAAAACAATGAAGAAAATTTTATTTTTATTCCTTTTGAAATATTTTTTCTTGTATAGGAAATAAACTTTTTGTAAAATTTAGATTTCAAAAATAATATTCCATAAAATACATTTGTAGTGAAATTAATATTTTTTATCAATATATATATATTATCTGATAATACAAATGGATAAAAAAAATTGATATATTCATTCACGTAGCATTTCAATGTCTTCAACAGCAGCATTCGAACGAGTTGAAAATTCGCCGATATTAAGAGAGAAAAGAACGGGAATTTTCAATAGTTTTCCTTTTGGTTTTCACGAAAAGCTTGCACACGGCAAAGGTAGCGAGAGGCAGCCGAGCACCTTCATCCCAAGGTTGCAATATCCGTTGGCACCAGCGTCTCATAAAAATGCAGCGCAATTAAAGAGGGAAAAACGAAAGGTTAACGACGCTCCGTTGCGTTTTTTACGGCCGTTACAGACTGCGGACAAATTTATTGCCCGGGCTTAGGGTCGGCATCAACGTGGCTTCCCCAGTGCTCGTGGACGGTCCCCAGTCCCTAGTCCCTAGTTCTCGTCTGAGGACGTCGTAAAACAGGCCAGACGTACGTATTACGTACGTACGTACTTGACGTGTACGTGAAAGGGATCGCCACAGACGAATTATCATTCCTGAAGGGCTATAAAAATATAAGACCGGTCCCGTCTAGTACGACGTTGGAAATCTACGAATAAATTTCGGTGACGTGTATGCGAAAATAATCGATGGTTTATGTGTGTAGTTTATGACGAATGCATTGAGGATGGTTTTCGGTTTATTGTTGGGGTGATGTGAAGTTTTTGTTTTTAACTATTTTTTAAAAATTTTATTATGTTTTCAGATTTATTTTTGCATTTGTGAAATTATAAAGTATACCGTGCGAACCCTCTATTTCTTGAAATGTTGGGAACTAGCAGACATCCTACATAAAATGCAGGATTGTAAATATTCGATATGACGAAAGCGGAGTTTCCTCGTCAATATTAAATTCCTGATGATAGTTGATAGCCCTTTAATGTGTAATGTGTATAAATGGCTTCAAAAGTTGGAACAACCATAATGTATGTGTAATTTAGAATTGATTGATATATCACGTTCTAACATTGTTTCCACGATGCACGCCGTCCAGAACTCCGCATAAAACTTTCAAAACATCCATAGATTCACAACGCCGTCGAACGGATTAAAAATTAATATTCACAAGATATAACCTCGTATTAAAAACTCCATTTCATTTAATCTAGGGGACGTCTAGAGTTACGACCCGTACGTTCGCAGCGTCGGTTAATGATGCAGCACTATCGCCGCGAGGAGCACCGCAGCCCAACAATAAACTGAAATTCAAACCCCACACACACCGAGACCATAAATATGGATGAGCGAACACACACACTAATACTCAAAATGTATATAAATTCATATGCACACGTATCGGACGAAAGAATAACGAGTTGCGGGCGTCTGCGGACCGCAGATAGCCCGGAGGCCGCGCGTTCGTACCGCGGCGCAGTTTTCAGCCGCGATAACGATCCCGGCCTCTGAAAGTCTTCAGCCAGGACCATTCATTGTTCCCGTTTTACGGTCGGCTCTGAATCGAATCGGCCGATAATCGTAAAATCGACGATCGGCCTGTTGCGGCCGGCTCGTTAAAAGCGGAGCTAGACGCTGCTTAACGATCGTAGACGTTCGATATTTGAAAATATAAAATTTTGTCGTTTCGTGTCCGTTTTATATTCTAATGCTCGTTCATTGGATCTGATTGGTTTGTGTATGGCGTTTTCGGATTTGCAGGTGATTCTGAATATGCGTTTAGTGGTTGTCGCGGTTGCTCGGTTTATGTATTCTTATTGTTTAATTTTTTCAAAAATTTTGTTCGGGTTAATGAACGATAAGATTCACAGATCAAATAAACGTGAAAACGTTATCGTTGAAAACTCTTTTTACATCAAAGGAGGTGTGACTGCGATGTTTATGTGTGCATGCGAGATGTGCGAAAGACAACTTCCGCGAAAAGCGTGTCTCGTTTTCTAGCAGTCCGTCTGCTTATCCTTTTGCCCTTATTTTTTTCATTTGCATCGTCGCCTTCTTGATTTTAAAGACACGAACGAGTTTCTTTCATCCGACGACGACTACGTCTCGTCGGCAATCTCGCGAATAAGCTTCATTTGTTTATTTATATGGCTGCGACGTCGGCGAATTCCCAAAGACGACAAGAAAAGAATGAGAGCCGACAGACGGAGCATCTATCAGCTGGGTGTATCGCGCGCGGGGGTGGTGATAGGTGGGTGGGTTGTGTCGTATAAAAAGGTGATAGCTCACCTGGTTTGTATAATTTATACGGTTCAGATGATTGAATTTGCATAGCGTGTCGATGATCAAAGGTTTCTATTCCGAAGTCGAGGAGGTTGCAAGTGCGAGATGTGTGAAACGATGCAAATGTTCAAACGAAAGTTTTTCGGATTATTTCGGTTTCGAAATTATTTCGAACGGAAGTTTAATTATTCGATTTTTAGATTTGTGTCTATTATTGGGGATGTCTTGTAAGATATATTGGACTCGTATATAACTATCCACTTGTTCTACTTTAATGATTACTAAGAAGAACTATTTCTACTTTTATGTCTGTTGCTAACGACATGTCAACGATAAAAACAAAGCTCGTTTCATTATCTGTTCTTTTATTGTATTTTTAATCATTGATAATTTGATAGAGAAAATAGAATTTTTATTTTGAAAATGTCGAATAATATTTTCGCATAGTTTTATATTTCGGGTAAGCTAATTTTTCATGAAACTACTTTGTACTGATTCGATTTTGATAAGTTAATACGAGAACATTTCGATGAGCTATAATTTTGTAAAGCTTTACAACGGCAATTATTGAACTAACTTCGTTTGATTATTTATTACGTTGCTCGAAATATAATTTTTCATGTTGGCATAATAATTTTTCAAATCATGAAAAAATGCTAAAATCGAATTTACATAATACAAATTATATGAAAAACGACATGTTTCCTGTAGCTTTTTGTAACACTTACGCGTCGAAAGGTCGAGTGAACAGAAGTTAACATATAAATCAAAGCTTTCCTACGATTTATGAAGTGCAAATTTTGACGAATGTTTTTGAAAATCTCTATCTAAACAACCATCAATTCATATATAACTTCATCACTCATAAAAATTCAAATCAGTGTAGGAATGATGAAATTATTCCATTGATTATTATAATATCCAATTGTTTACTGAAATATTCAAATTATGAATAAAAAAATTTGAAATTGATTATTCACATAAATAAACGATAAACTGTTAGCAAATTTACATACATATGCCGATTGAGAAATGACTTTGAAGATTTATTTGTATTTTGACGTGCACGCAGACACAAACACTCCAAACGGAGTGAAAAAAAGAACGGGAAAACTTTGTATTGAACAAAATGCCTACACCCGGAATTTGAATAATTGCGATAGATTGTCTGTGAATGATAGATGGATTTTCAACGGAATTTATCGATGCAGCCTGTGAAGACGCGTCTCGTACACGAGAAAAAGCGATTACACACACACCCGGCTGAACAAGGCTGAAAAAAAGCACGTACAAATGTTCACGTATACATCATCCGCAGTAACTGCGGAGGTGAATAGCTCGGACGGGATTTGAGCATTGTTTTTTTTGCAGACACAAATAAATTCGCGTTTCAGTCGTCAGTGGAAAATACATATTTTTACATAAGCACGGCCGCGCAGCGATGACAGGCTTTAGCGCTATGTTTGCTTTTCAACCAGGTAGAAGCGGGCAATAAAGTACTGCGAACGCCACCCCTCGACAAACCTGGGTGGGTGGGTACACTCTTTTTCCGCGGAAGCCTACTTTCCTTCGTTGCACACCGCTTATTTTCTGTGCCGCTGCTGCCGTCGGGTGATAAGTGAAATAAAAAATGAGGGAAAAAATAAGAGAAAACGGCGTGGCCGCAATTAAAATCCACTCTTAATTTATGCCGAGGCTGGCTGTTGGGGGCGGTGGGAGGTAAGGGTGAGTGGTGTCGAAGTGCGAGCCACCCACTTTCGTCGGTTAGTTAGTCCGTATTCAATTAAGGGTTGATGAGGATTAGGCGCTCGTTAATGATTCCGGACCTAGATGCATGCATTTCGCAAGCAAATGTTGACGATACGTTCATCCATACGTATTATATATGTATTTGATTGATTCAAGGAAATCAATAGTGTTCAAAAAAAAAAAATATTGCGGTTTTTATCTCGAGGGAAAAACGCATCGTATTAGTTAGTTAATATCGAGTGATTGCGCAAAAAAGTATTAAGTTTTCGTTTATATCGTGCTGAATTTGCATGGTGTTTTTATGCTATATTTTTTTTTGTAATCGGAAGAAAGAAATTTCACAGTCGCCGCTTCTTATATCAATATACTCTTGATATAAATTCAAAATTTCATAAACACGTAATCCGTTTATGCCAAACTCGATGCCGAGACTGAAAAAAAAGGAGCATTAAATTCAGTTTGAAACTCGCCGAAAGCGAGCTGCGCACGGGCCGGAGATGGCCTGTTAATCGGGGCCTTGGAACAAAAGACTCGACGAACAAGACTTAATGAAATTGCTCGCGGAACAAAAACAAAAAAAAGAAGAGCGCCAGAAAAGTTTTTATGGTGCTTTCGAGGGACACCAACGGAACAGGGCCGATCTCGACACCGTCGATAATCGAAGGGTCGTATAATTCGCAACGGCATTTCGATAACGAATTTTCATACGAACGACATAAAAGGACTCGGGACATAAACAGGCGATACTCCACGCCGTACGAGAACCGTAAAACTCGAGTTTAGCATGCGATAAAAAACACACGGCTCAACCATCACCTGGAAGAAAAGGAGCCGACTGGAACTTTGCCTTTGTATGTATGCATGTATTTTTCATGAAAAATCCCCGTCGGAGGATTTACGATTCGCCACTGGCGGATAATGAACATTAAACGGGGTAAGAAGAAGTGATTTCCTCACCCGCCATTATTCCATTACATTCCGCTGCCGGGCGAATAGATTGCACTTTTACAACACACGTACATGTTGCACGTGTAAAATGTGCACTTGTGCGCATATAAGTGCACCCATGAAACGTCGGAGCCAATGCAAACGAAGCGCTCTAACTTGTATACTTGCGAATTTCCACGGCGATGGTGGAAAAAAATCCTCGTTCGATCGTATGAAATAAATTCAAACTGTAATCCGATAACGCTCTGATTTAGTATTCAATTTTATTATTCTCGGCGTGGAATTGTAAAAAAATGAGAAATAAACGCTTGCCATTTTTTCGAAAACAAAAACTCTCCGGCTTAATTGCAGCGGGACTTAAATGCTATACTTTGGACTTTATACTCGTTGTCGAGTTGGTCACTTGACCCAACACAAGAGACTTAACACGGGAATTTAACTATGAGGGCTTTAATCTCTCACATGCTCTAAAGACTACATTGAGGGGCAAGACCCTGAAGTTTCAGAAGCGTACCATCCATGACTAAAGAGCAACTGCTTTCCTTAAATACAATAATTACGCGAAACAAATGAGGGAAGTCAACCGAAACTCGCGATTTATATATACCCAACGACTTCAACTCCATTATTTAACTTATTGTTAAACTTGATATGTTTCTAAATATCAAAACACTACAATGCAATATTCTTTGCAATTGAAACAAACTCAATTGTGACAAACTTCACATCGTCGAAGTCTGAAACCATTTACGATCAATTGAGCGATAGTCATCGCAGCAGCGTTTCCGAAACGTTTAGCGTCAGTAGGCCGCCGCGCGCACACACATTGATTATTAAGAAGATCCCTCGGGATTATGGCGACAAATGGTCTAATCAGTGGCCGTGTAATTGATTACGGAGAGGCTGCTGCTGCTGTGGCTACGATCGATTCCATACACGCCAACCTTATACTATAATGGACGTATATAAACGGAGGTTGTACGGTGGAGAACTCGCTTACTTGTCGCTCTCTCCGCACTTAATCGCCGGTCGCTAAATCAACTGAGGTCGTATATTTCGACCGAAGCTTTTCCGGGAGCAGAGCCGAGCTGAAATGATCCGGAAACTATTATGTTTTGAGAGCGATTACGCACGTCGATGATGTACGGTCGTGTGTCGGAGGAAAATAATCGCGGTGCGTGCGCGCTGTTTGTTCTTTGATATATTGAGCGGTGCAGATGTGGGTGATGTTGGAGATGGGTGGGTTCCTGCGATCGTTTTTGTTATTGATTGTGATCGACATGTGTGTTTTTGCTAAAGGTCGAATCATTATGTGTAGAAGAATGAGAATGGATGAAGTACAGTTACGGTGTACAGTTGTATTTGAGGATTGGTCGGTGCATACGAGTAATTCGTAAGATTTCACCCTCTATCCTCTCGAATTATTTGCGGCACTTAGCTCACTCGCTTACTTTCCTCTTGGTAACGAGCTCCCAGAACTGCTCGACTTCCTTCCAGGAAATGTAAATGAACCTATGTTTATAAAGCTACTCGCTCCCGAACCTCCCAGCAAAACGGCGCGGGCTGGAAAAAAATCGTTCTCCTTCATTTTCTATACACATATACACAAAAGCAGGAACAACCGTAAGATTATGCAGATACTTTTTTTTCAGCCAGCGAACGGTAGAAAAAATATGAACGAACGAGGGAGGCGTTTAATAAAAAGCGTCTGAAGGCTGAACCTCCCGCACAAATAGTAATTTATAATCTTCTCGCATAGCACTTTCAATTTTCCCCATTTATATCTGCGGCGGATTCACAATTTTATTAGATTGATGGCCCATCAATCGGAATCGTTTTCGTGTTGTACATTTATGGGGTCATTCGTTCGGCTCGAACGTGAAAATATTCCGATTTTCCGCGGATAACGAGTGTTCGGGTGGGGTCGCCGCAGTACAAATATACGTAGAATACCATAAAGGGAGACACAGGGAGAAAATCGTCATATAATTTTGTGGACATCGCGACCAATGTGGGTCGGATTATTTTCGTATTTGACGACTTTCGTGCTCGTGTGTATATATAAATAAATATGTGCGCGCGAGGAAGAGTCGCCGTCGCACAAACCGATATATTTTCCGCTTATAAACGCTTTACTTGGGGATATATCGAAATATTTTACGAACGGGCTAAGCCTATAAATATGTATTTTCGATCGGATTTTCCTCCGTTTCGTCTGCCAAATCAATTCTATGCGCCAGTTAATGTCAATATAAAAACGGGACCGTAAATATGTGATGCGCGTACCGAACGTATCGCGTTTAATAAACGAAACACTTTATTATTTATCGTATTAAACAGCAGAGGTCGTGTAAACAAATTATGTGCGATTTGCTTTTTCGCGCCGCGTCAATTAGCGCGCGATATGCTTTTTCAATGACGCACATCGTATATACCGAACGCGTTGAACCGCGATTGTTCGTATTTGTGAAAAAACATAAAATCGATTGTCGAAACGATAAATGTATATAATGTCAATGTTCATTTTTAATTTTGTATTGCCGTTCGTTGCAAACGATGTGTTAAAAAGCGAGGGATCGTCAGATGTCAGGATGGCCGAGCGGTCTAAGGCGCCAGACTCAAGGTTAACCTTACCCGCTGTATACGCGGGGCAGAGCTGTTCTGGTCCTCTCTGAGGGCGTGGGTTCGAATCCCACTTCTGACACATTCTTTTTTTCGTTTTTTTGATGTATTATGGTTTGGAATGTATGTTTGTTAATAGATTTGTACAATTTGTTTGATTATTAAGTTGATTTGATTGATTTTTTTGTCGAAAAAGTTTAAAATTTAATGAATGAAATAGACGCTCAACAGGTGGCGCTCGTATATTTTTCTAATTATAAATTTATCTTTTTTTAGTTTGTTATTTGTGAATGTTTTAAAAATAATTATTTTAAAATTATAAATTAAAAAAAAAAAATTTTTAAAATAAATTTTTTTTATTTTGTTCACATTCAATTTATGTATATATTTCAATTAGAATGTTTGTGAAAGTCATATCGGTAACGTATTTCATATTTGACACATACAAATTTCGTGACAGTCAAACATTGCATTCACCGAACATTTCACAGAAAACGATCGACCGAAACTTTCCATACGTATGCGAAATCCATCGACACCAGCACTATTTCATTTGCACTGCCGAACGGGCGCAATCAAGATAATTTCTCGTTCGAATTTTATTAGCCGGCAGACGTCGACAATCAATTAAACGTCCCTCGAATGCATTTCGACTTAATCTTTTTGCACAATCCGAAACCCATTAAAGTCAAACAAATCAAAACGCTCCCGTTGCCGCGCCACCCCCACGTGACGATATCTCTTTCGCGCTCTTTCGCATTGTTAAACGGCGGCGAAGAAAGAGACGGCAACGGCTCGAGTTGGCGCACTCTCGCTGACTTGCCATTGCCGGCCCATAAATCACGGCGCTCTGCCTCGCAAGTGTTATCAACCATAATTCAATGTAATTTTACCGTTGAATTAGTTGCTGGCCTACCCCCGGTGTCCTCTGGTTCTGTGCGGTAGACCCCCTGGATATCCGCGGTTGGTGTTCCAAAGAAAAAGTGACGACGCGTGTTGTCCTCTTTAGAATGTTGAAGTTTGTAGGGTGTTTAATCTGTCCATAAATGGTTTTCGTTATGTAGGTGAATGATGAATTTTTTATATTTCTATTTTCAAAGGCAAATATGGAAATTATTTTATTGCCGCTTATATAAAACACAGTAGTACTTATCGTATTGTGATAAGTTATCGATTTCGATTTGAATTTATTATTATGACAAATATTATTTATGGTTAACGATGAGTATTATTCTTATGGCGATCTCGAAATATTTTTGCGTTACGTCATGTATTCCGAAGGCGTGATATTGTGACCGAAAGATTTTATTGATGACCATTTTTATTTAACCTTTGCGTGACTAAACGGGATAAAGCGAGCACTTCGATCGTACAATTACGCCTTCTGAAAAAATAGCTCGCTTTATAGTATAATCATAAAAGGCAATAACTCGGGTTCAATAATATTTAATGAAAATGAAATTATGCACAGAGCCACTCATTTTAATTTCTGTTCACAAATATTCCTATATACGCACTATGAACTTCGTACAAAAGTGTACAATTAAATAATTCAATATACATACGAACGCGTATATATTATATTATGCGAATTATTCTTTGTATGTACTATTTCATTATGCAAACATGAATAATCTATTTTCGGTCAACGTGAGTTCATCGCGTTTTTATGTTGATTTATTAGATTTGAAAGTAAAATTATTTTGTAATTAAATGTTAATAAAATCGCTACTTTTTAAAAAATAATTTAATTTTCAGTTTGTTAATATGTAATAATTTTGATTATAATTTACTAAATTTATTAATCATAATAATAGGTATATTTTCGTAATCAATTGAAACATATATAATAAAACAATTAAAATGAATATGAAATTTATTTCAAAATTAATTCTATCCACAAAATGAACTTATAATGAAACGAGGCATAAAAATGCGAATCACACAAACATCAAACATCCCTTCGCACACGTACACACACGCAAGCAAATAACACCGCAGTCACAGAGAGCGACAGAACAATCGGAGACGTTCTCAAGAATAGATTCTTATCCGGGGGTTTGTATTCCGCGCAGCCGGTTTGAAAAATGTTGGGAATCGTGTCGCGTCTAGCAAAAATGGACCCTTGGGCTGGTAATTGAGATGACGTTTAACTCGCGCGTGACCTGGGAGCGAACGAGCACGACCGCGGACCTCGCATACAACTCTGCGTGCCGGTGACACACATCAAAACCCTATTACGACCGACGTATCATGGAAAAAGGACCCGGGACTAGCGTTGTTTATCTCGCGACAACGACCGGACGGAAAAACTGCAAAGAGAGTCGAATAAATGTTTGCAAATCCATAATATTCCGCGGGGAAGGCGCGTTCGCATATCTGCAGTATTTCCACATGTGCATCCGGTCTGGTTTCATCTTTGCATTGCGGCGATGCATTGTTGTCAAACGGGGTGGTTGAACGTCCGTACGTATCTTGTGTGCTTATACGGTTTACGGTCGGGGTATATTGGAAAACAGCTCATACGAGAAAATGACATCACGTAAGACGACAAACTTTGAATATTAAAAACTTCGCGACTAAGTCTTAGCCGGGGGTTGGCGGCGGTGGCTCTATCAAAAAGACGACGTCGCAGGTGTGTGTGTGTTCGAAACATAAAAACGGGACGCTTCTTTGAGGACGTTCTTGAAATATTTACGAGAGGATCGTCAAAAATGCATTCGGCTACACGCGAATTAAGTGGGATGAATCGCTAGTGAGGTCCTAGTTTTTGGATACAGATCGTGGGGGTGAGATGTGAGAATTTTTCTGATGCGAGTTGTTTTTGAATGAATATTGTGTATGGTTAGGATGATCATGCTCCTTTTTTTGTACAATTAGATTTGAAATCGTTGGAATTATTTCTCACTATATTCATGTTGTATTTTAGAAATCGTGTATAATTCACATAGTAATCCTAAAAAATGATATTTCTTTGATAATATTTTATGAAGGAAAATTGATACGTTTTCGAACGTATAACACAATTTTTTATATAGGGGTGCGGTTTTATTTTGGAGAGCGTCCCGTTTTGAGTCTTGGAAAATATGGTTACTTTATGTATGGTTCATACTGTGAATAATCAAAATTCGTTTAGTGAGTAAGTATTGCATATTTGTTTCGAAATCGAACGAAAATCTGTTTCATACGTGATAAATTTAAAATTTGAAAAGCGTCGCTGAGAAATCGGTGTTTTATTTTTTTCTTTGTATAATACGTAGTATGTTATGGAAAAATATGATTTAGTTTGTGAAAATTTTAGTAGTTTGTTTTCATTCATATAATATCATATGTATATAATATAATATTATATTAATGATAGATATGGTTGAAAATTTGTGTACGAAGTGTTTGTCGGTGGAATGTATATGTTTATGCATATATTATATAATGCATTCTGTTCCTTAGAGAGGAATTTGGTTTGAAACTTCGGATAGTTAAGTTGTTCATCTCATAATCGAAGGTGAGCTGTGAGTAATCTATCATTAGGGCTTTATCAAGTCTTACAATTTAGTAACAGTTTTGAATAAAATTATTATAATACTAGTATATAGATCCGATATTAATAACATCCGCTGTGAATTGTTAACCATACAATTACGTAATAAAATAAAAATTAAATATATCTATGCAAACGATCGATTATATTATTTAATTATTTATGAACCAAATCTATTATATGTAATTCGAAATATTTTCAACAATGTAATACAGACATCATGAAAAGTAATAACCATACTATAAAGTAATTATCGCGCTTTTTTAAAATTAATTATTTAATTATTTATTAGAGATATCAATTTTGATTTATGAGAATTAATCAATTAATTAATTTTAAGCATGATATTATAGATGTTAAGAGTATACGCATAAAGAACATATTAGAATAATTTTTAATAATTTAATACTATATATTAAAAAAAAATACGATATGGACTGCCGTATTTTAACTCGTAATTTTAAAGTCACGAGTATCATTCGAACAGATACACAGACACTGACGAACCACACACAAATCCATTATTATATATAATATAAGGGATGTTCCATTATTCATATTCAAATTATCAATGAATGATGACTAAATGATTAAATTAAATATGTGGATATCTTATTTATTTTCTGATTAAAGAATAAGTAAATATTAAATGACAATTAAAAATATTTTTACATCGCGCTATCGAAATCAGAATTTTTCGAAACTTTTCCGACCGTTTCGAACTTGCTGAATCACGAATTCCGTTAATTTTTCATCACACTCGAAGCACGTACCTTTCGAAAACAATCATATCGCCCAACAAAGACATACGAAAAGAGGCTCGATATAAAATTTAGCACGTTTCGCCTATTTCGCGAAGGGGTCGCGCTCACCTCGGTGAAATATCGGTCGCAGGCCTCGCCGTCTCTACGTGCTAAAAATGTTGTTCAGCCGTTCGGCACGTCCGACATTCTCAGACGATTCCCTCGTAAATATAATTTGAAAATCGCAGCAGGGCCCCGCAAAGCAAAAGCAGCAACCGGCAGAAGCGAAAGCGCGGCGCATCGTCCCGGATCCTGCGAAGAGTCCATTAGGATGCGCTGGTCGTCCTCAGGAGCGAAGGCCGCTCCGAATATATAATCTCGGGCTATGCGTTGTAAGCCCGCGAATTTATATTCGCAAGATTAAGCCGCGGAATGCCACAGGGCTTCGGATTATGCCGTTATTGGCGCCCGCTGCGGATCCAATTTATATCCGGTGAAATTCGGCGCCGGTTTGAGATTCGAGACGTTCGCGGGATTAGCGGACGAAATTGGAAATGCGAGTGCACTCCGGGCTGGCCTCTTTGCATGTTGATGATGATGGGGTGCGGTCGTTTTTGGGGAAATTGCGTCATTCGATCTTGTTTGGTT
>JAOXNN020000001.1:1846088-1861932 GCA_028571205.2 Hydropsyche betteni
ATAAATTGCATAAAATAATCATATTGCATAGTCATATTTTGATTCTTAATATATTTGCTCAATTTAAAGTATGAAACTCTTTCCTAAAATTTGCCTGCGGATTGGATATTCAATTAATTGAAAATTAATAACAAAAATTTAAATATTATCTTACGATATATCCAAATTTATAAAAATTGTATTCTGGAAATTATGCAAAACATCGAACGCATCTTTTGAAACTTCAGTTGGGTGAATCTTTGGAAATTTTTGTTGAATTCATTTATATGTAATGTTTGTTATTTATATTGATTGTTTTGGAAAATTATTTACGAGCACAAAACTATTTGTTTAAAACTAAAAACAATTATATACTAGTTAGGTAAATAATCGAACCGCCTCTGAGCCGGCGCGTGTATATTTATTTACACGTGTTCGGCAAAAATTCCCGATCACGTGCGGCCTGTCGCAATAAAGCGCTCCTCCGTTTCTCTCCCGCCGTTACAAATTTTTTTGCGCCCGTTATTTATTTATCGTCGTCTTTTGCAAATTCGAAAACAATATTCGCGACGTGTCGCCGTTTTGTGGCCGCGTCGAATTTGACGCGCGGATTTTACTGTCCCATACAAACATGTACCGTGGCTCACGTTTTATCCGCGGACGTGGGCCATATCGTTCATCGGCACATAAAATCATCCTGTCGGTTGTAAAATTGACCCCGCGCTTATTTAGCCGGAAACGTTTTGTATTCCGACGCCGATGGTCGCATAAAAATTTTCTTGCGTCGGCGGATTGCGACGATCGTTCTTGGATCGGGGTGGTTTTCCAATTTTTCCGTATTAATATTTCAATTATGGTTGTTTTTTTTAATACAAATATAGAGTAAGTGAAAAATATTACACTATTTTTAAATATACTATAGGGAGACTGGAATAAATCCGCGATAGTTCGAATAAAGTTGATTTTTTCAATAATACCAATGTATTTTCGAGAACTATATAATAATAGTTTTGTAGACATCTAATTGTCAGTATTGGTAAAGATATTTACAATTTGAATGATTTTTTTTAAGAAAAATGGTTTATATCATTTACTTCTGCTTTTCTTGAAACTGCCAGAAGTATTTAAAGAAAATTACCAGTTATTTAAAAAAAAAATATATTGTTCAATGATAATCTTTTCACTATTGGAAAAATATTACGAAGCTTTTTTTAAAATTGAGCATACTGTTACGGATTTAGCCACAGTATTAGATGTCTCAGATTCACACACATTATAACACCTAAATAATGGTTATATGAAAAGACGGTTTACTCTTTATAATTGTATGCTTTGTTTCAATTGTTTTACAATAGAAAAATGAATGCGTAACATTACAAACATAGACAAATTTCTTCTACACCACATTCTAATAAGATAGTCTAATAAATAAATGATGAAATTCTTAAATTATCAATAGAAGTATTGTTGATGTAATTGAATATATTGTTTGCCACGAATGCACCGACTCGCAAACACTTAAACTAAATTATATTACGAATCGAAATTCGGAACGGTGATGCAATAATGTCAGATTTATAAAAATGAAAAAAACAAAACGAAACGAAACCGAAAACGAGGAGGCGTTCCTCGGGAGACGTATTAACACGTGCGCCGCAAACGTGGTGCGAAAGCAAAACGCCTCCATCGTTGCATTTTGATAAATCCTGGGAGGAGTTCGCAACAGCCGACGACGCTAACCGAATTACCCGGCGAGAAAACCGATGCCGAAAATAAACAGAGATCCAGAAGAATTTCCGGTATGTGTTTTGCGGGATACGTACAAACACTCGGTACGTACATAGGCGGCGGATAGGTCCACTTGGCGATTCAAGGCGCGCTCTGGCTCTCGCTAATTCCACCTCTTCGGCCTCTCTACAAACTTGCGAGCCTCCTCTTCCTGCTCGGCACAGCCGGTTTATCTTATTTAATCTTAAACAACATTATCTGTTTGAGGAGGATGCCGGCGGCGGTCAAAACAACGGCTCCCCCGGTCCCCGAGGACGCAAAAAACAGCACGGCCACGACGTGACTGGCTCGCACATAGAACAAGAGGTCTCGGATATAAAACGAACGCGTTGTCTATTGACTTTGAGCGATTTAGTATTGTGCTGTGGGTCGTCGTCTTCCGGGAGCGTGCGTCTTGGATCCTTAAATTTATGCTAATCCCGCTGCTCGGGGTCGCGCCGAGGGAAAGTGCTGGTTTTTTTCCGAGTGTGTAGTACATCGGTTTGAATGTCGTGCCAAATCTCGGCTTATGTATCTGTGAGAGATGCGATCGATAAGTAAATGTAATTTTAATATGTTTTTTCGTAGCGTACGTAGTCTGGGATATCGGAAAATCTAATGGCTCTTCGCAGTATTGAATGCGAGTTCGACTGTATACCGAAGTTCATAAAAACCGTCATTGAGTTTCTATTCATATTTCATATAAATAAAATGATTACAAAGCGCATTTATTATCGATGAAAAGTTTATGTGAAATCATTAGATAATAAAACATTTTTATGATAAAAAGTAAATAAAAATTTTAGTTTACCATAGTATAAATATAAAAGAATTATTTGAGTAAAAAAATAATTTTACGAGTAACTATTTGATCAAATTTGAAACTGGGATCCTAAAATCGATGTATGTGTTCTTAAAAAGTTTTCGTCTGAGCAGACGAGTTTTATTCCACATTTTACGCCGCAGCTTAAGCGCTTTTCCATAAAAGCGGTGACTGCGCGACAGTGACAGCCGCAAGCAGTTTTCAGATCGAACTCGAGCGACAAGAGACCGGGGACTTATCTCCCAGCCACATCTTTGCTCCGTGCAAAATCTAGACCAGAACGCGAAATAAAATAAAGCGAAAAAAGGGAATAATCCATATTTCGAGCGCGAAAAAAGCCCAGCGAACGCACTACGGCGGTCGCGTTCGCGAAACTTTCGCAAATCCAGTGTTTACAGTAGACCGAACGAAAATAAAAGAGAGTCGAGAAAGTTTTTATCAGATCTCGTCGGCGAGTGGAGCACTCCTTCGCGGGAGGCTTTTCCACACTCGGCCCCTCACACCATACGCGTCGCCATTTTTCAGACGTCTTGCAAATGAAACGGGGTCTTAACTCATTTTTTCCGAGTTTTATTTTTAACGTGCGACCCTTTCGCAGTGGCCTGCACACGTTCAAACCCTCCGAAAGGAAACGGAAATATTTTTATTTATTATTAATATGTGTTTTCGTTCTTCGAACGTGAATAAACAACTCGTTGCAAGACACCTGAGAAATTATGGTCAAGATAAGCAGAGAGCGCCAAAAGGCATTTTTTTTCTACTCCTTGTTTCGTCGGGCATATCCGAGATTTTATTTTATTTTTATCACGCTCGAAAGCTATAAGTTTAGACTTTATTTACGTGCTGGTTTTGTGTCGTCACGTCCGTTGAGAAAATTTTTGTTTTTATCTCGTGTTCTATTATTATGCACATTCGCTTTGTGTCATAAATAGTAGAATACGAATGGATCTCATCTATTGAGTTGTTATTTAGGAATTTTCGTTTTCGTTTATGCTTCCTGATATTTTCTTATGCGGTTCAAATTAAGCGTAAAGCATAAATCTAGGACTGTCGACGTTATTTTCATTCTATAATAGGTCTTTGATAATACATTGGTATTTTCTCGCAATAAATTAAAGTTTTCCGTTGCCAAAACGTCGTGTAAATCCTTATAGAAAAAATATGATTTATCATGAAATACTCTGTCGCATACATTACGAAAGCCGACTATATCCATGGTGTAGCATTTTGGCTAGCGTGACATGTTGATTTAATCTATATAATTTAGATCTCACACACAGATTATGGATACATAAAGTATTGCCTTGCATAGTCGAAAAATGAACATAATGCGCATGAAAAAAATATACGCATTAAAACGACAGAGTTAACCTATCGACGATGAAAAATTCATTTTTATATCTCGCATATGCGTGTCTGACAACAATTCCGCTTATCTGTGATAGTTTGTTTTAAAAACACTTCAATTACGGACAAACGCGTATAAGTTTATGTAAATATAACCATTTCGTTAATATTTCATTGCTACACAAATGACATTCTAACATTTATGTGTATGTCAAGATAAATATGTTTTTGTACGAATACGTTAAACTAAAATCGATAGAGCACAGTTTTGTCACTCATCAATATGAATATGAAAAATTGGTTTTTTTTTTTTTACATTTGATCGTTGTTAATAATTTTTTTTTTCTTATATTGTGTTTATAATTCTTCATTAATTGAATGAAAAATTTAAATTACATTTATTTTAAATTTATATAATATAAAAATTAAAGCAAATTTCCTCAGTTAGAGAATATCGTTTTCATCGTCGAATAAAGTAGGTACTTGAAAAAATATACCGAAACGATATCATATAAAATTTGAAGTTAGAAACGTATCAAATCCGCAAAGGCCATCGGTCCGATAACGAGCTACGACGACGACTACGCCGTAGCAGTCCGACCCCCCAGAAAGAAACGGAGAGTTCTGGGCAAAAGCTAATCTAGTTATTTTAGGTCAGCCGTTCGTTCCGGCGTTGTCGCATTCGGCCCTCGACCGCCCACCGCCCACCGCCCACCACCCCTCGCACAAGACACAATCGCAGATCGGCACGATAAAGGCCGATATTAAAAAGCTCCGATGGGGTGGGCGGGTGGTGGGCGGCCGGGGAGTTCGGAGGGCCGATAAGGGCCAATTCGCCGATACGAAAACTATACGGACGCGTTATCTGCGCCATTTAAAATGCCGCATTCGGGGTCCGTTCTTTTTTTCGTTTTCGATTCGGAGTCGTCGCGTTGTCGAGTCTGATCCTTTCGATTTTTTGATTGTTGCTGGTTTTTGTTTTTCGTATACAGCGTGTTGCAGGTTGGATATTTGGTCGTGTTTGTGAATTTGTGTGTTGCGTATTGTGTGTCGGTTTTGGTTTTATGTTTCGGAAAAAGGAAAAGGATTCAAAGCTTTGTTGACATGCACAAATTGAAAATCTATTTCTCATAATATTTTTGCATTTTTATTTACAGTTTTACACATTGGTTTTCGTTTGATGATATTGAAAAGTATTCGATTTTCAATATATAATTTTTTTTCATCACGAAAAAAATTATTTAAAATATACGTATATTTATATATATTTTTATATCTCTTTCTCAGTTTTTATTTAGCTATCTTAGATAGCATAGTTTTCGGAATAGAGCATACCCTTCGCCAAAGAAAACCTCCCTTCTGACATAGAACGAAAATTGAAGATTCCACACATAAATCTCGAACGGAATAAAAAAAATCATCATCTGCAACGAGAACCGAACCTTATATAGACGTCGGCGGGAAACTGTCGTAGTGCGTACGTACGCACATCGAAACGCAATAAATCGAGCGTGCGAGACGAAAACGGGAATGGGAGCAAAAAAAAAAAAAAAAAATATATATAAAGTAAACGTGGAAGAGAAAAAAGGTCGTGCTCGAACGAACGGGAGCAGAGTTTTATCTGTAGGCGACGTGTGACAGCGCGACTCCGCTCGAATAATCGAATGATCTGTAATGGGGCACGAAGGGTGGAAAGTGGGCGGAGGCACGCAATGCAGGCTCTGCCCCCTGGGGCCCCCAAAAACCCGCCCATTCGCCCCCCGTGAAGCCTCCCAGTCCCTACGCCCGAGACGCATCATCGCCAGACTATCATTTTAACGATCGCATCATTCGGGAGGTGGGTGAGAGTGGGAGGTGGGTGGGTGGGTGGCCACGCACACCTTTCGCCGAATTTATATCCGTCCGGCCGAGACGGGAGGGTACGAAACAAAAGCACGGGAGGGTGGGTCTGCAGAAAGTCGGGTCGGTGGTTATTAATTTAAAAATTATGCCGGATAATGCAGAGTTTCCGAGCCGGCTGTGTTTTGCGACAACGATTTTAGCTGTGCTGGCTGATAACTGTTTAGAAGGAATTTGCGTATTTTTGTAGCGAACGTGAGGCTATTTGTTTTGCTTTTTTTATCGATTATTAAAATTGGAATTTTCGTAGGTCTAAAATATAAATATTTCTTTGCATTATATAAAATAAAGTATGTACTTTATCATTACGAGTATTAGAGATCAGTTTTGCTGGATTTAAAAAGCCGGGTTATTTATAAATTGGGTAATATAATATTTATATGGTAATTGTATTGAGGTTGCGCATTTTTCTATCCGCGCGTTTTTCCATTAAACGGTAACGCTTGGGTGGGTCGAAATTTGGGATTCGGTCGATCCTCGGCTCGTTTCCTTTTTATCCACCAATCTACGACAGGCTCTGGACGTAGTTCACTCTTCGAGACGGCAAAACCCTCGATTTTCACCTCGGCGTTTGTGTGTTGGGACCCTTTTCCCGTTCGCGGCAACCGCCGCACATACGTACTACGTGGGTTGAGGGCCAGCAGCAAATCCTTTGCGAAACCGTAAGTTTCTTCACGTACAAGCTGACTACATTAAACGCGCCGAGAATACCATTAGCTGTTTTGTGAGATAAATTTGCCATAATGCTTTCATGGAAAGTATTTTCAATGAAATCCGTGACGGTGAATTCGGGAATAGGGATACGCGGATCCCCTTTATTGCGGAATAAATTCTTGGCGTTGGGGTGAAATGACCGACATACAGGCGAACGCTTATATAATGGCTCGCTCTTTGTGTTGCGTACGCAAAAAGTCGCTTCACAAAATGAAGTATTATTTCGCTTAAGCACATAAGAAACCGGCGGTTCATGGAAAAAATATTGTATTATCTCTTGGCGGACGGGAGACTGGGAGATCGAAGGGTGGGCGAGCCTCATTTGGCTTCGAAAAAAATGAACGGGTAGTTTCGGTTCGTTCGCCGCAACAGGTCGTATTGAAACTATAACGTGATATGAAAACAGAAATCACGAACGCTGCAAATGTCAAAATCATAACAAAGCCCTTTTGAAATGTTAAAGTGGTTAGTTGTCTGCGGGTTTTCGAACAATTTTATGGGATAGTCGTTTGTGCTGTCAAAACTTTGAAACGACTTCACGCACAGCGCCATATAATTTGACGTGTTTGCCACAGAGGGAAAAAATACGATGAAAGGACGGGGGAGGGCTTAATCGAAACGTTTACTTTTTTAATGGCGTCTATTAACTTTCGATTGAAATTACGGTGCTGTTTGCTTTCTGACAAATTATACATTTCGGGGTTTTACTTTTAGAGGCTGTCGATCAAAAATAGCGACAACGTCAACAACTATAATATTTATTGCCGTTTATGTGGAAAAAATCATGAAATTTAACAATTAACTAAATCAATTGACTAGTTTGTTACACGATCAAAAATTTAGCTATACTTTCAAATGTTAATGTAAATATTCGAAAATGTAATTAATTTAGTACTCACCTTATTTATTTTAATTGTGTTATGGTATGAAAATCTTAATTTAATCTTTTGTTTTCTCAATGAATTGAATATTTTAACATAAAACTATAAATTATTCTCGCATAAACTGAAAGGATTACTCGTATCATTTCTGAAATGGAATTTTCTCGTGCGTATCAAATATTTCTAATTACATAATTAATTAATTCCATAACGAAAATTAATTTCATACTTTTGCAATAAGTATTTTTCCACCAAATTCCTGGAACAATTTATTTAAGGTATCATATTCCTTAATTTTTCCACGAACCGATCTACCACAAAAATATATATAAATGTTTATTTACCGAAATAATAAAACAATTATCGGCAGCAAAGATAACCGAGCTCATCGTACAGAAACGCCCTGGATATTGGGCGTCGGCGTGTGTTAAAAGTATCGCATTACGTATTAATGCAGGCCCTCACCGTAAATATTCGCGAGGGGCGGCAGAACACGAAATGTTATAATTTCGGTACGTTTTCGTTAATGGCAAACAGGAAGGGATAATTTTCGACGGCGGCTCCGCTCGCTCCGACTACAAACAATTTCATTAGACGGGATCGTATAACCCGAACATACGAACGCAATAAGCATGAAAGATTACGGTAATTTCTGCGGATACGAACAATATTCGGTATAATTGTGTGCCGGGGCGGAGCGGCGTTTTCCTCGAGACCTGCTCCCTCCACGACCCTTTGCTTTTCGGCGGGCGAATCGTTTTTCATTTCGATGTTGCGGAGGTGTAAGTCGCTCTCGGTTTCAATTTTAACATTGCGCCGGTGTTCGTTAGAGTAATTGATGATCTTCTTTGTAGTTTTATTTTCGCGTAGAGCTTCGGAAAGGGAGCGCAATTAAAAATTGTCCGGTCGTTTTAATGCGGGGAGAGAGATACGTATGAAAATATCGCGCTATGCATATTGTACTGTGAAAGCGCTGGGAAAATTTTAAAAGCTCACTCTTTGCAAGCGCTAAAAAATTGGCGTATCTTCGCGTCTGGAGTTTTTCACCCCGCTCGTTCGTTATGTTATGTTTCGGGAGATATATCGCCTTTAATTCAAAGTGCAAAATGTATGAATGCGGCCGCTGCAAAATTCTGGGCTCCCTCGGCTTGATTTATGTATCGCTAAGTGGTGCAATGATTCAAAATTGCATTACGATAAGACAATTCTTGTTACACCCGCTTACAACCGTTCAAACGGATGCATGCAACTGCATATCGCCGAACAAATTCCTCGCGCCATATCCGAAATGGATCTTTCATCTTATACATATGTACATAACCATTTATATGTGTGAATCTAGTATTTTTAAATTTTAATTACATTTTATATTACTTTGGAGATTCATTAAATAAAAATTATAGGTACTAGAGAAGATTGAATAATAAAATTTCCAAAACGGCATTTTTGTTATCGATTTTCACTTTCGCGCGAAAAAACATAATTACGAACCGTTGTCTTTTTTAAGAACGTTTTGGCCGCGATCCAGTGGCACTCGTTCTGCGTACATCAACCTTCACCTTTACAGGGCGTAGTGAAATTTCAGTATACTGCACGTCCGAAAAGGGGCGCTCTCCAATGCGACATTGGAACCGTACCAAGAAGCCGCCCTTGAAATTGGGCGAAAGTGTAACGAGGGACGATTCCGAATTTGCCACGTGGAGTCAGCGATACGTTTATTATGCGCGTAACACTCGCAGGATAAACTCTCGTCCGATTATTGAATCGCGGCCTCGCCTTCGAAGTTGGCGCAAACAAAATTGGAAGCAATTTCCTTACAGCGTTCGCAAATCCGCACGCAAGAAGACAACACAAACACGGGCCAGAGCGGCACCCAAGACAAACAGCTTTAAAATCGCAGTCACTTTGGGGCTTTGGGATCTCGAAAGTATTCCGTACGCATACCCGAAGTTGTGCGTGTGTGTATGTGTGTCTGGTGAAAAGACCGCGATGATGATGACTCGCCGAGGGACGGACCGTCCCGAGTCAATATTTGATCCCGGGGTCGCTATTTGATATTCGCCACGTAGCCGCGGGTAGTTAAGGGCGATTCGTCCCGATTGATATGGAATATTATTCATGTATTCCGGTCGGGAGAGGTTAAATGTTGATTTTTTCCTCAGAGTCGACGTTGAGTGACTGTTGAGTTTCAACGAATCAACTAGCTTTGTCGCTGTTCGTCTTCGGGGCTTGATTTATACGCGAGAGTAGAATTGCATCCTATGCACACTTTAGTTACAGGTCTGATAGTTTTGCGTTGATTTTTCTGTTTGAATTTAAAATAAAATTGAAAATTCTGATTTTGTGCAGACCCTGAAAGAAAATATAAAACTGAAACAAGTAGATTTAATATTTATTTCAATATCTTTAAAATTGTATAATAAATGATATTAGAATATTTTACAAAACGAAATGAAATTGATTTCATTTTTATTTACAAATGAAAAAAAATCGTAGAATATTTTCTTTGTCACAAAGAGTCAATTCAGCAATGACTAAAAAGCTCGTGCTTTTCGACAAAGATTTTATTTGTACTGATCTCGTGCGACGTGAAAGCAGAGACGTTACTTAGGCAAATTAAGTCCCAGTCCCAATACACTTACAGTGAACAAACCAGCTGAGCGCTAACGTATCACTCCACTTTCGTCGCAATTAATAAATTAACATACACATGTGAAGCTTCATGGTACGTAAATGGACATTGGAATAAAAAATAAGCGACAATCTATCTCTTTCATATTATGTATCGCGTTTGATACTCGCTGCACGAAGCACATAATGGTCAGAAATTGATGTGATGCTCATAAAATTATTTAATGAATATCATTATGTGTAATGAACTGCTAACGTGTCTTCGGATATTAAAATTATTTTTTATTTTGTTAAATTTTATTAGATAATTTAATAAGCATAATTCACGAATTGCCTAGAGAAATAAGTTTTTTTTTAGTTTTCAGTTTTTTAACCATTTAATGACTCGCGAGAAAATGAGTAACTAACAAGTAATTAACCTTCGTCAAATGAGAGTTTTCACTTCGCATAATTGTTCTGTCTGTTTTTGCACCCGTCTGCTTGTCTTTCAGATTAAGCTTTAAAGCTTTTACACAGTGCGCGATAACTAATCAATTCGTCTTCCAATCTCTAAGACGCGCAAAAACATGATCGATTTATTTAGATACAATATATATTTTCTTGAGCTAAATTTAACCCTTTATCCTCAAAATTAATTTTATTAAATGCTATCAAAAAATATTGCAATAGTTTAAATTATTTGTTTAATAATACTTACAATGAAATAAAAACAATATTTATCGACAGCAGATTATCAACGTATGCACAATTTAAACATATTACAAACAGGTTCATATACGAGCGTAACCTTCTTTATGTACGCAATAAATCGCACAATAGCTTCACGCGTAATTTACCCCGTAGAATACGCAAACACTCCGAGCCTCGCTCAGACATCATTGACCGAAGAACAGGTGCGATAAACGTACGACATTTTATTGTGACGTATTAAAAGCCGGTCGGTCTCGTGGGTAATGAGTCGAGAAGCGATACACGAACAAACAAACAAACATTTATCCGCAAGCCTACATTCGTCGAAGATCCATCCGAAGTGGATTAAAAGCGGCGAAACTCTTCAATCACCCTAATGCCCGCGTCGGGACGAACCGCCCAAGTGTCCTTTATAATTTACTCCTTACACCTGTACTCGTGAAATTAAATGGAGCCCCATATCGGCGGGCGAAAAACCGGGACAAAAACGACTTAAAAGCAATCTCAGACATATTTCCCTCGGGGTGTATATACACATTAACGTTTTTTCTTCCTCTGCGGTGGTTCGCTCTTCTCTATCTATTTTTTTTCGCTCGTCCAGGTTGGTCCCGCTCAAACGTTTCGCTAATGAACCATTATTGCGAGAGTGATCGTTCTCATTGTGCGTGGTCGGTCGTTCGGTGATTTGTGCGGTTGAATTGCTAATAACGGAGGATCCCGTCCTCTTTTTCTCTCTCTCTCGATGTGGAGCGGTTTCAATTTGAAAATTTATCGTTACCGAATCGGCGATTTATGCGTTTGCCGCAACTCTTATTGTGGCGCATTTGATACGCCGGCGATTGTGCTGCTTTCAGGGGTTGAGAAGAGGGCTGGAGTTTTTTTTTTATTATTATTTCGTGTTGAAGGTAAAATATGTTTTGAAATGTGAACGTAATTCGAAATTCGTTTCACTTATTTCATTTCTTGTAGTTCATTCAATTGATCGAATTTGCGAGAGCTTAAAGCGACTACGTCGAACACTCGCTTAGCACGAAATAATAAAAAAGAAACGCTGAGAAGCACTCGCCTGCAATTGGATTTTAATTCGGTGTAGTGGGTGGTGCGCCCGTGTCGACGGCCGAATTAAATCCGCCATTACAAAGAATTATGCATGTGCGGCGGGCGCTAAAACTAAAACCTGCAAGCGGGGGAGCTGGATCTAATTTTGCTAATTACCTAACGCCTTTGTGGCACGTTTTGTACAGCCAAAGTTTAAATTCTATTAGCGGGCCGCCCGAGGATTTATTCGTTGAAAAGATGTGCTTAGTCGCCCGCCTGCGGTGGGGAGCAACTACATACTATACTCCGTTATGCTCGCTTTCGACGCCCGAACTTTTTCGACGTTAAAAACACTTCATTATGGCGAATTCGTGTCCGCGCTCCTTGATGAAATTTCAACGATTTCTTAACATGCTAGGTTTTTTTAATAATTCCATTTTGAATGAAATTATTGCAGTTATCGGAGTTCTTTTCGGGTTGGAATTTCCATGCGCGATTAAAAGTAAGCTTTCGGAAACATCAAATTTTTTTAACCGAATAAGTAACAGTGATTATGTTAAGCTGAATTCAACATGTTACACTAAACTTGCGAAATTCTAAAATTTTTTTTTTTAGATATTTAAAAAATATTCCATAAAATGCGATATCAAACTTTTATATGTATTTTCTTTTATCTTTAATGTGCGCCTGGTATTTTTCGCATAATTGTCGCAGAATTCAAATTTCGCTTTAACTGTGCACTCAGCGCTGAAGACAATCCAGAAATTACGTCACTTAAAATAACTTCAAACTAGAGCTGTTTTATATACGAGAGAAGGCGAAAACTTGCAGCGGTTAAACAAAACTCTGCAAAACAACTGTCTCATTCGTTGTCCATTCTCCGGACTCGTTAAATTGCAGTCCGCGAACGAGGACGGGACCGCTTCGGATGTGCATTACATCAAATTTTAATATGCGCCGTCGATTAAGGCTTCGTTGAAAAGCCACTTTGGTCCGCTCGATTGAAATTCACGTCGACCGACCACACGAGCTTGTAAATTCTGGAGAGACTAGCGTTTTCGCGTCTCGGAGTTAACTCGGCCAACTTTTAAAGTCACGGACAAGTTTTAAGTAAGGGCGAAAGGAAACGGCACGGAGTTGGGGTTATGATTAAGTGAGCAGAGACTCTGAAGGCTCTCTGCACTGCGATAGGCTCGACTGGTTTTACAAACGAGCGTCCTCCGGCTCGGGAATATTTCGCTGTAACTCCTTCAGCGAACTTTGGTAAGGAGAGTGTTTTGCGTCCGTCGCGCTCTGTGCCCGTGCAATGTACGCCGTGTAAAATTTTTCAGACGGAGAGTACATCAGAAAAGTTTGTGGAAGTTTGTCGAGGTTCTTACCTCACCGTATCTGGCGGTGTGGTAGGCAAACGGGGTCGTTTCGGCGCTTGCGAGTGTACTCTTCTCTAATAACACTAACGGTGGCGATAATGATACGACTACCAATAACAATAACAACTGCAATATCAGTTACGTTACTTCACTATAGCACTTGTGAAATCGGCTAGCGCGAAACGCTCTTAAATGTTCGATTACGCTACGACAAATTTGTATTTTTTATTTAATCTTATATTTTACATTTAGATTTTAATCATTTCCTGTTAAAAGATTCATATTAGTAATTAAAATAAACATGAGATATCCTTGAACTGCCCACAGTAAATAAATAGTTTGTTTTAGTTAACGTTAAATGAAAGCATTAGTTTATATATACAATAGATGAATAAATCAATGGCTTGTTTGAAATGTACATCAAAGGAACCTCATACTCCTTTATAGCAAGTCACGTAAATTTTTTAGTCACGAAGTCCTTCGTTTCTTTATTTATCATGAATTACAAAGGCTTGTATTTGTCATGTCGCATGACGTAACCTAAATGCTTCAATTTTTTTGATGATAACATATTTGCGTTAAAATTACCCACGTATATCGATTTTGTTTGATTTTTTTCCACTAAATATTTTAGTATCGAGTGTCTGGAACGAAATACGTATTTAAGCGAATTCAAAATATACATCAATTTATCAACTTCTTCGCACAATATTTTAAAATCTCGAAGTCTAGATATATAATAGTTAAACATAGAAAACGATTTCCAAAAAAACAGCTTGAATATGCCGGTTTTAAAATTGGCCACGTCCCATCATTCAAATCGAAACACATAAAACTCACGATCGCTTATCCTATACAGTTTCAAGGTTGCGCTCGGGCCGGCGTCGGTTTATTTACCACCCTTATTTATACGAATTGCCATCTCCATCTATTTTGCATGGCAAAGGAAACGCCTCGAGGATACAATTGATATTCATGTCAACCGGCCCGGCCCCCGTCACCGAAACACCTCACCCCACCGACACCGGCCGAATACCTATGAGACTTCCAACAGGCGACCTCTTCGTCGCCACTTGCAGGCCCTCGGAGGCTGTTAATTCCGGCGACATCGGCACCGCACCATCGTCATAGATCATGCGACATATGGCCGAAATTATACGGCGGACACGAGCTGATGTTGCCGGGACGAGGTTGCAGAAAGGTCGCTCTTCGGAGGTTGCGTGAGTCGACCCCGGGGTGAGTTATGACGATGCGCGGAAGAGTTGCGAGCGCGCGAAAACGGCCCGACGGAAAAACACACTCGGCCGAGTGGTTTTTTATGGTGTTTTTACGCAGGATGTGGCCGAATAGTGCTGCCGGACTGTTTTTCGGTTCGTGTCCGGGACGAAAATAAAAATTGCTTTCGTTAATGTGTCGATGGTGATTGTTTGTTTCGGGAGTTTTCGATGTTCGAAGGTCGAAAATGTTTCGGGAGGCGATTGAGTGATCGAAACGTAAATCGGATAGGAGTTTGATCTATTTTCGGAAATCTTATGCGAAGATTATTTTAAGGCACGAAAACGCAAGTCATTTTCGCTAAACTGAGTTGTTGAGTTTGTAATGAATTTCCGTGAAGTTTCTTCAATATTTCAATTTAATTACTCTATCGATATGTGTATTATTGAAATTATTCAAGTAAATTAAATTATTATTTACATTTGAAAATAACAAAAGAAAGCTCGTGACCCATCAACATCGTGCCTCTGATGCTTGTAAAATACAAGAAACAGAGTTTTGGTGTGTGTTTCTTGGTGTAGACGTAAATTTGTGCCGCCGCTGGAGTGCTGTCGCTTTAGCTAAACCGCTCGCGTAAGTCCACCCCATCACGTGTGTGCTGCTCACCGAACAACGACTACGTAGGTACGTACGCTTGATACATAGAGGAACTTGCAAACAACGAACGCCAAATAATCCGCCTCCCCGTCCTACTAACCCTCAGAAGAGGCTCAAAAACGTTTCGGGGGTATGCCGCGTTCGTAAACATCGAACAACCTCCCATTGTTGAACGAGTGGGCCTAAGGGTGTGCTCATTGTTCTCGATTAGCATCCGGATGAATATTTATGTCTGTGATCATTTTTTACCCATTTTGTGTTTGTAAGTTTTAACATTTGAGTCGAGTTTTTTCGGTAGTTTAAATTGCGCGCGAAGGAAATCGAACCGCGTTCCCGGGTCGAGAGTTGAAAATTCCCCGCTCCGTTGAACTGGTTCCGTGTTAACGCGAATGAGATTTCTCGTAGCGGGTCTCGTACAGCCTGCAATATTCTTTGGGGGTAGTTCAAGTCACGAACCAGATGAGGAGTATGTTTTTGTCGTCAGGAAATGAAGCCATTACCGAGGCTCTAAGCCGAATCCTCCCTATGTAGACGTCCCTTTCATATCTCTCCTCGGCTAAATGTTTCAACGATAAAAATTGTTATGTTTCGGACGAACGCTGGTTGGGCTAGCCTTGGCATGAGACCATTATATGAAAACACAATATGGCCCACTATAAAAAAATTTAACGTCCGCTGAAAAGTTGTGGTGTTTTTGTGCGGAGAACACACGTAATCTCCGAAATAAAAAGCTCTAAAATTGTTCTGTTGATGGCGAGTATTAATCATAAAAAATGTCTACGCGTTGATTAAAATTACGTTTCTTTCTTGACTTGCAAATATTTGGAATCGCA
>JAOXNN020000001.1:1862032-1896958 GCA_028571205.2 Hydropsyche betteni
AGTATTAATCATAAAAAATGTCTACGCGTTGATTAAAATTACGTTTCTTTCTTGACTTGCAAATATTTGGAATCGCACAATAAATAATGTTATTTGAACATCTTAAGGCGATGTTATTATATATTTTGTTATCGAATAAGTACAAGTGGGCTTTGTGTTCACAGTTTTGATATTATAAAGTAATATTTGAGTTTGTTTTCTGTTGCCGATTCAAAGAGCTTTGCCGTTCGCAAAATGTGATGGAAATCAAATAAGTCCCATCGTTGTAAAGGCTAGTAATTTCTGGAGTTGGCCCTCTTCAACGGACATAAACATTTCGGCTGGACGTTTGGGCCAAACTACGAAGGGCCGGTCGTTTGACCCTTCTATTATCGTTAATGCGGATTACATAAGAAGTTTATAACCATTAAGTTCTCCCGTTGTCACGTGTAGCTTCCATTTCCTTTGGGTCCCATAAAACACGGCCGGAAGGCAAAGGCAAAACTAAAATTATCGTAGCATAAGCAACGATTCAAACAAATTTTTGCATGAAATCGTAAAATATTATAGAGCTTACTCGTGGTCTAGTTAACGATCGCTCGACAAAGTTAATTCGAATTTATTCCCAAACAATCTTATTTATGCTGGATAAAATGAACATTAGTCTAGCTTTTATTTTTCAATTAAGCACAATTTCAACTTTTGTTTTCGTTAACTTTCTCGTATAGTATTACGATTTTTTAAAACTAAATATATAATAGTTTAAACGGCGATACACATTTATTTTATTTTCAACAAAATATATAGCTTTTCACGCTGAAATCCAATTTCGGTTAGATCCAGATAAAGGGAAAGGTTTGAATTATGTCACAAAATATAATACAATACACTAGGAAACTTAGAAATCGATCAAATAATGTTGAAAATGATATAATACTATAGAAATGAATTGTAAACCACTTAAATAACGGCATTTTCAAAATTAAAATAATAAAATCCGAACATGAATGTAACGACAGTAACAAATGATGTTTTAGAATTCGTTTTATGTCACGTCACCGTTTGAATAATTTATTTGATTTTGAAAATGTTGCTCGATTGAAGATAAAACGTCGCTCGCTTGCAACGATTTCGCGACTGAATGCATGGAACAGCATAATCGATATTTACAAACGACTTTGTCGTGTATTGTAATTTATATTATCAAAGTAAAAATCTTCACTATTTCTACGTAATTACCGAAAATTGGACACACTTAATTGTGACGCCTTCGAGGTGCTGTGAGAAATCAAAAATCGTGCACATAAAGTCCGGTCATAATTTATAATGCACCGTAAAGGCAAGGTCGAAAATAAAACTCGTTTCGAACGTAAAGAAAAAATCGTACTGCGCGTGCGTTCGTTTCCGTATCGAGAGATTAATCTAATAATTTACAAGATTTCCATCGGTTCGGTTCGAAAAACCATTTTCCACGTTCGTTTGCCGAGTTTGTTGCTTGCGTTTTTACGCACCATATTTTTTTACGGAGAAATACGCGCGCGTCGATACATAGACGTTTCAGTGTTTAAATAAGCAATAAAACCGAAGGATTCGATCCATCTTCAACTTTTATGTTCGTCCTACGCGAAAGAGCGTTCGTCAAGCGTCGAAGCCTCCTCCCCAGCCAGCCCGAGTGTAATACGGGGCCAAAGTGCGCGATCTGGAGCATAATAGCTCGGGGAAAATAATTTTACGGGACACAACGTAAATCAGTGTCGAAATTGATTTATGACCAAGCCAGTTTGCTTAGGTCGTATATGCATATGCGAGTCAAACGGGTTGACAGAACGGCCTCGTATCGATCACGAAATATAATGCCGGGAGGCCTCGATTGCCGACGACGACTGAGGATGCTACACGGTTTTTCACTTAGCCGATGCTCGAAAAAATCGAGAACACCATCGTTTGTATGGTCGGATTCTGAAAAAAATGTGTAGGCGAGATGAAGCTGTAGAAAAGAGCCGGTTCGAGATCAAGCGATACCCTCGCCGATGTCGTTTTTCGTTAGTATACACGATTTTTCAGTTTTAGGATTTTTGGTTTCGTTTTTACTGAAACCTTTATATTTCCAAATATTGAACAGCGATAAAGATTATATAATACTTTTATTTTTCAAAAATTCATTTAAATTAGAAAAAACCCTTTTTATTTATTGTACCTATGTAATAAATAATTTATGTATCATATGGTATCATATCGTGATTAGTAACAATAAATATCTTAACAAATAAAATGAATGAATTTACTATGCAACACGTAACGTTTGAGATTAGTGCAATTTAATGCAATCTCGTTCGAGCGGCGCGGCTTTGCATTATAGCTTTTTTTCAGTATTAACATAATAGAATAATGACGTGTTGAGCCTCAAATTGCCATAGGCGCTCATTATTTACTCGGGCGACGAACGTATATATGAAAAAATATTTTAATGCCGCTTTTTTAATGGCCATAATACGGGATTTGTCAAATCGCGTGAAATAAATTGGATTTGCGGTGGTCGGCGGCTTTTTTCCCCTTTGCATCCCACTTTTCCAGCCCACTTGTACCGGCGGTGCGGTTTTTGCATAGGCGTTATCGATTTTGCAGGTTTTATTATTCGCCTAGATTACGGTGTTAGAGGTGTCTGGCGAGTCCTCCACCTCACCCTCTAGCCTTGAAAAGGGACCGATTGGTTAGGGCTCGGCCCAAGGGATGGTAGGGACAGAGGCGGGCTGGAAGTTTTACGAGCGGACTGGAAGGTCTATTGTCCTGAGAACAAACTTGCGACCTGCTCTCCCGAAGTCGAACTTTTATTTATATAAATGGCCACTGCTCCCCGGGGACATATTATTGTTTTGGGTAAATGAAGATATTTATACCAATTTAAATTTACGAAAGACTTTCGCGCAAGTTGTTTTGCACACCCTCACACCGAGCTGTGAACTTTCATAGTTTTATGAGAAATTTATTGTTATTTCGATACACGCGCTTTACTTTGTACATTCTAGTATACTTGTCACGCTAAATAAAGTTGTTGTATTTAATCTTCAAATTATTTTTCATTAGTGCAGTTTGAAAAAAAAAATACAACATTACAATTTTAAATACGGTTTTTGAATACTATTATATTATAGATTACTTGAAATATTTTTTTTGGCTACGCATACAATATTACTTTATTACTTTTCTATAAACTAATTTTATTAAAAAGTTTTTTTGTGGGAATACTTATATAAGAAAATAAAGAATGACAATACAAAAAGCTGAAGAAAAAAACGTAGTGAAACTTTTTACCTTTTATTCCCCAAGAGTATTGCCAATATTGGAATCAATGGGATAATCTCACTAAAAAAATATAATAACTGTTCTTCGACGTGTAATACGATCGCTAGTAACGGCAACTTGGCTCGAATCTCGGGCGGTTAATCTAAATGAAGGTGGGTTTTGTTCACTGGAATAGTTAAGCCTTTCAGATAAAGAACGGTGCTCATTGTTGGCTGATAACCGCAGTACAATAGGATTCGCCAGTAAAACTATTGTGTGTATCCCCGACGGGGCCGGAAAGGGTCCGATTTCCACTTTTCCGAAATCCATACCACGAACGACACTTTGAAACGTGCGTAGAACGCTTTTCTATCCGCACACGATAAAAGTATGCGAAGTTTCCGCGCGCGTCAACCGCAATTTTCCGACGCGTTCCCATGCAGATTTTTCGGCGCGGGGAAATATTTCGCGACGCGCGTTCGAAATTGAAATTCCGTTCGGAATTATGGAAAAATATAAAAAAAAAAAATTCCAGCGGCTGGTGAACAAATACGATTGGGGGTACGAGCGCGTAACACGTAATTTGCGTCGGGCTAGTGGGAGGGTCGTTTCAACCCCGTGGCACAATCACACGGCGCCGACCCAACCCACACCCATTGGCGACAGTCTCGAATGCCGAATTGTGTTCTGTTTACCAACCCATAACTTCGTGTTTATCCTCTGGTTTATACGTGGCCCACGTGCGCCGGCACGTGTGCGCGAACGGGATGAACGATCGGGTCGTTTATTGGTACGTACGGGCGTGAATGCATAAAAATTTGCACAGTTTTATACGGTGTCGGTTAATATTTTAAGCTATCGAGTTATTTTTTTATTAAATTTAAATATTTGAATAGATGGGAGTGTGAATAAATGCGGCGTCTGCTCGGCGTGATTTTTTCACTATGATTCGGTTATAATTTGCAATGGGTTGGAAATAAAATGAAATTTTATGTTATTCGTTAAAAAAAGTGTAGTTTCGATGAAATTTTCTACTGTAAAAACTTTTGTTCAGGATCAGGCCCAGCTTGAGGGAAGGGCGAGGTCTGGTATCGCCTGAGAACGCTGAAGGTGCTACAACTTTTTCAGCGCCAAAGGCGCACAATTTTTTTCAGCCAAAAAGGAACCTGAATTATTTCAGCGCCGAAGGTGTTTCAGATTTTTATCTCGTCAAAGACGTCTCAATCTTTTTATTGCCAAGAACACTCCAAAGAATTCAGCACTTTTAAGCGTAAATAAGCCACAATTTTTTTAGCGCATAGGCGCGTTGATTTACACGAGAAGTAAGAAACAATGCTAAGTAAGGAGAATGTCGACTATCCCATGTTCCGATTTTTTCAAAATATTTTTATTGAATATCTAAATTTATCCATTAAGCTCAATTTTTGATATCGAAATAATTTTTTTTAAGCAAAAATTATTTTTTTATATATTCACACACAAACACATACACACACACACACACACACACATATATATATATATATATATATATATATATGTATGTATGTATGTATGTATGTATGTATTGTATATATTTAATACGAACGCGCGAACCTTATTTATCTGCCAACATTCTTACACTGTGTAATTTTTCATAGAGTTTTAACAAAAACAAAAATTCGTGTAATAAATAAAGCTATCTTTCGTAAAAGTTCAAATATAAGTTCGTCTAGTGTATATTTTGTTTTGTGAACCACCTTCGGTGGGAAAGCGTACGATATATTTTCATTTTGAATTCTTTACTTTTTTGTTTTTATATGTCGAAAAAAAATGATAAAGTGAGGGACATAACGAGTTGATAAATTTCAGAAAATCGAGGTTCTGTAGAGGTACGCACAACGTGTTTGCTTTGAAATGGGAAGGTTGGCGTCGCTAATATGTTAATTTTCAAGGGGTTGACCCTTCGCAAAACCTCTTTCGCCTGCCTTATATTATTTTTAACGTGTAATATATTAAAAATACTGAATCTCAAATGTGACCGCAATGCGCGTTTCCCTATCTTATCTTTCTTATGATATATAACCGGAATTTATGACATTTTCCACAATGTTCGCATTTAATTTAACTAAATTTTCATAACAGCGAAAGATACGCCCTCTATATATCTTCGCCGTTTTATTTGTATCAAAATAAATTTTAACACGTTTCCGAATTCGCACGGCGCTTTTTGTGCGACGAAGCCGCTTTATTCTGCGAAAAATTGTGTCGGTACAACCTCGAGACTTTTTCCCGCGCTATATTTGAAATGCACTTCATTTAAAAAGGTATAGCAATCACAGCACGAAGCAATTGAACCGTTTTATTTGCGAGATTCTAAGTATGGCGACAGTGGCGTGCGAGTCGCATATTTTGTCGCCCGCCACATAACTCGTACACTTATCGGTCTCGTTTTTTCCATCGCTTTATTTCGTTCGCGGTGAATAATAATAAAGATCGGACACAAACGCTAGAAAAATCTTTTGTTTTCAGCCTACACGTACATTAACACAAATATTCGCTGATTTTACATGTATTTTTTTTTGGCGGTTCTATTCGTGAACGTTTCACGTTTCCATCTTGCACCGAATACCTAATATAATGCCGTTCACCGAACCGGAATATGATCTGGAAAATATCTCGACATATTTTCAACGAAATGAAAATGCAGAAAAACCGAATGCAAAAAATTGAGCCGCGTTTAAAACAAGTATAGTCGGCGAAGTGATTATTCGTTCTCGAAAAAACGAATAGTCGAAATCGTTCGGATATAAATTTTTGAATGCAATTTTCGCTTATTATTATTTTTTCATCTGGTGGGAAATCCGCAAATTTCTTCATTTTACTCTCCGCAAAGGTTTTTGTATAATGTTATTTTGATACGCACATAACTCTACGCAGGACTTTTATTAAAGTTTTACACAAAAGACTGCTGGGTGAAATGCGCGCCGAGTAAAAGCAGAACGAGCACTAAAAATGTAATAAAATTAATGAAAGTACATTAGGTCCACCGTTTTTGCCTCCTTATCTCGGCGACGTAAACTCAGAGACACGTGATATTTTATACATTATTATCATTATCACTTTCATTTCGCGTGATATTGCATGTTCAATTGTGTCCGAAAGGATAAAAACTGCATGCAGTTGATTATTCGCGCCCATTAGCAATTTTACAAATTTCAACAGCAGACTATTCGAAACGTCACATTTTATATAAAGTTTGTCGAGTATAATATTTTTTTCCGGGTAATAAATAACGATATCCACATGAAGCCATTAAATGTGTCGCGTAACGTGTACTTCTTGCATTTGACGGAAATATTACTAAATCATTTTTATATAAAGGAGAGCTTTTGTTCAGATTTACGACATTGTTTCTGGACCCAACGTTTTTTCAGCAAACGGATTCGTTGTAGCCACGTGAATTCTCATAATTCAAGTATGATATATATTTTTTCCTATCATTCGCCTAGAATTTTTAATGTCAACATTTTCTCCACAAACATAAATTACGCAAATCGAGAAACCTTAGTCATTCAACTTAATTATAACGCACAATCATATCTCGTTTTCGTTTTAAGCTATTATGATCAACTATACAAGATAACCACTTCAGTTTAACTTCCACATTCGAATACGGGTAACCAAGTCATATCGCACAATGAAACGATTTAATTGTTCAATTGTATTTATTAACATTTTATCATTTGAACGAAACATTTATGTACATTCAGCGAAAATCTAGTATTCGAATCCGGCACACGATCGCGAGCATTATTTCAACGACAAACTTCGAATCGACGCCATCCATTACCGGAACCGCAACCACGAGTTTTTGCAACACTCGAACGGCATTCTCCGCGACCTGCACACCAACCCCGAAGCCAACCGGCGACTTCATCCCCGTCGGCTCCGCTTTTGTTAATATTAATGCCCGCGTTTTGTCTGAGCCCTCTGCGAAAGCACAAAGCTCGTCGGCGTCCGCCCACCGAAGTTCCCGGCGGGCTTCCTTTTAACACTTTCGATAGGGGCGGACCTCGCGGCGGCAGACTTGCAGACTCGCCAACAAAAGCAAATTTGTTATTCGCCGGAGAAAAGTTGCATTCTGCAGCGGCGCTGAAACCGCAGTCTCGGTCGGCGAAAGTGCAGCGGAACCCCCGTTTGATCGGTCGATGCAATTTACATTCGTTTCGAGGCGGAGCGAGGATTCTTCGCGCGGTGGCTCGTTAGGATCGGGTTTTGTTGCGTTTTTGGCGTTTTGTTGTTTTGGATTGGTTTTTTTTTTTTGAAGAGTCGTTGCTGTAAACAAGGGATCGAGATTTGTGTGTGTTTCAAGGGGTTCGTTTGTTTGTTTGGAGTGTTTCGTAAATTTTATTTTTTCTGTCTTTGCAAATTTGCAGTGCATTTTGATTACTGTAAAGAACTTGGGTGGAAATAATCATATTTATGCGATTAAGAACTATTTATTTTGAAAGAAGAGAGGATGCAAAAGAAACCTAATTATTTTCCATTTTTATTACAAAACCATTTAATTTTTTTAACAATATTAAAGTTTGTGTTTAAAATTAAAATAAAATGTTTTTCCTATTAAACATAAATATTTGCAGAAAAACACAAAATATTTATTACCGTAATAATCATAACAATAATAGGCTTGTTTTTATTGAAAAGACCACCATTGTTTTTTATCTGATTCAATCTTTCGTTGTTGTAAATTACTAATGGTATGGGTTTGCTATAATATTTATTTTGAAGGAGATTTATAAACGAATTTCTATAGAGTGAATACTGGCGAGGTCATTTGTGAAATAAACTATTTTTAAGAATAGTAATCCGGAGCTAATGAAAAGGATTTTGGCACACAATGCTATTGGCGTTCGATTCTAATTTATTTTAGTTGAGACCTATTTTCTGAATTAGTCGAATATTCAACGATTCGCTGATACAGCGAAAAGATAACTCGGCTTGCAAATATCTAATTTGGTTAATTTTTGCGTGTCTCACTGAATTGTGTCGTCGCACAGAAAGGGTCATCCATTATCGTCACGTATGGAGGTCAATAAAAAAAACGAAGGACCGCGTGAAACTCCAATTTAACTCCAAATTAAAGACAGATATACCGTCGTTAATTTAGCAAGGGACTCGTGTCCTCACATATGCGAAACGATAGCTTTTACGACTAGCTCTTACCCTTCGTTAGAGCCGCAACGCATCTCGTGCGAACGACTTCATCCCGAAAATTATTTTAAATTAACAGTAATGACGCATTTTTCAGGCTCACGGCGGCGAATCCTTTTAGGCCCGGCAATTGTTTACCGCGATTGTATCGTCCTTTTTAATGGTCGCGAGCAAAGCCGAATAATGGCCGGCGGGAGGATAAGCGGAAAAAAGCATTGCCGCCCTCGTGTGCAGGTGATCGAAACAAAGGATCGGTTGAAAGTCGGGGCACTTGTTAAAAAAGAGAGCTTTTCGATATGGAGGTGGGCTTTTAAACAAATAGGCTGCGTCGGTCAGTCTAAAGCGCTCGCCGCTTTACGGGTAGTTCCGCGACGGATTTTATGGGCTGTTTTTTTAATGTTATTCCCTCGTAATATTCTCGCTCGAATGTGCTCTTAGCGTTTTTTTTTTATTCATCCGTCGTTGGGCAATTGCTGCTATTTAAGGTCGCTTTTTATTCCTCGTATGCATTGCTTTGATGGGAAAAATATAGCTATATTGCTCCCCTCGCATTATCGTTCGCAAGCCGAAATGGCGAAATCTTGCGATGAAAGCATTATGAATGAGATCCGTAGACATAAAACAAAACGAAGTATAATAATAAGCAAATGTTCTCGGCGATGAAAATAATGTTCGTGAGGCTATTTTCGGATGAAAAAAAAGGAGAACGCTCAATGGAATCCAAGAGACAAAACTATATGAGAATCGTACGAATTTGAATATTACACATCGTTATAAAAATGTGATAAAATTTAACGGTGAATGTGCATGGAGTTGAAATGGAGGTGGATTTAAATTTTAAGCGGGGAAAGTTTTTGTTAATACGGTAACTTCTCCGAAAGTTTAAGACTGAATTTTGAAATAAAAATCCGAGAACGAAATTTTCAAACTAAGCGAAACTCGATATATTTCTTAAACGCCTTTTCGCTGTTTGCGACATGTTGGCGTTCGTGGATTCGAATGTTTCAAAAAGAGTCCGTCGTAAAACTATGAAGTGAACACAAAGCTTTTAAATGCACGGCGTTATTTCGGAAAATATTCCAGACGAAATTTTGACATTTTGAGCCTTTCCATAAATATATAATCCAATTCAAAAGTAATAATTAATCTACCAAACAATTTTATAAAAACAATATTTTAAAACTATCGATTAATTACAACTAGATGTACGAACTAATTTCGAACCGACACTAACGATCGCTACACACACACACACAGGTCAGTATGCAGCATTCCTCGTTTTCGCTCTCACAATTTGGCACCGGGACCGTTCCAAATAAAATATGCACCGCGATAAATACCCAACGGCGAGGCTTTGCCCGTAGACACCATAAATTTCAAAATCAGCCGGCTATCAGCACCTTGCGGAACCCGGCCGCCCGAAATATTCCGAATATCCTCGACGGACCCTCACCTGGCCCAGCTTCGGCCACCTCTTGCACAAGAGCCGTGGCCTGCGTCCAAAATCGATGTTTATCCAGATATCTTCCCGTCCCCGCCGATGTGCCGTTTTTCCCCGGCCCCGGAATTAATCACGGCTCCCACTATTATTTAATGCCCCTTTTACGGCCGGGGGTGGGCGGGAGTTTAATCCGAGGACCGCGTTTGATGGAGTCATTCCGGCCGGGATTAGTTTACCGTCGGCCCCCCGGATTTGACGAGACAATCTGCCTCCGATGTCGCGTTACGGACCCAGAAGAAATGAAAATTGAAATATTTCGGGAGAGGACGAGCGTACGCATGCCCGCCGCGAAGGGTGTGTCGGATGAGGTTTAGCGCCGAGGGATGAACGGCTGCGGGTTTTTCTTGTGCGGCGATAAAGTGCGGGGTTTTTCCTTTTCGGATGTCGCGCCGAGGGTTGAAATTGAAATATTCGGTGTTCATTAAGCTCTGTGAGTTTGTCGAGATTAGAGTTGGCGTTTTGAAATTATTTATTTCGTTGCGTTTATGAATAGCTTTGTTGTTGTATAGGGTTTGGTTTAAATTTGCGTGTTTTCCGCGTATATTTTTTTTTTTGTAATTTTTTTTATATATTATACGCAAATGACATGAACGTTTTTTTAAAATATAAAAAAAAAAATTTGCACGATCATGTTTCTTCTAGGAAATAAATTATTTACGAATAAATTACTCAAATTTGTTTGCACATTTTCATAATGCATATGCGTATTATTGCAATTCAGATTTTAATCTTATCATAAATATTTTTTATTACATTTTAATTTAAAGTCACTGAATTTTCATTAAGTTCGAAATTTATGAAACAGTTTGTTATTTTAAAAATAAAAAATGTGATATTTTTATAATTCATGTTCATGTAATAAACTGAAATATTGCACTATAAATAAAAATTGAAAGATTTAAACATCTCGGGTGGGTGAATTTGAAAAAAAAATCTGTCCCATTCACACACTCGTACTTTTTACACATGGCAGGAGCGAGTGGTGATTTGATCGTTTAAATAAATAAAATATACGAGAATTCCGGGTCTTTCGCCCTCTACGTACCATTTCGCATACAATCGTAGAGCGGGTGTCACGTAGCGTCGTTCGCAGCGTAGAAACTTCAGCCGTGAATCGAATTTAGCTACGTTCGGGTCAAGCCGAACGACCTTACACTCAAACAGACTGAACCTATTTTTGAGTTTTGACCCTGAGGATCTAACGTAAAGACCTTCGGCTCGGGCGAAAAACCCGATCTCGAATCGGTGTGGGATGTTCGAGCCATTTCGCGGGCATGTATATATTATTTGCCGAACTTAATCGCGGAGATTCGGGAATTCTCGAACGTAAATATTAAATAATTCCTCAGCGGTGGTGTGTTTATTGCCAGCCTCCTGTATCTGGATCTACGACACGTGAAAGTTCACCGCACACGTACGTAGACTTGTGTACCTTGTTGCGTAAGGGCGCCAGACCACGTGTCTTGATTCCACGTAAATAGTAATAAATGTCGGCCGTAATGCTCAATGTAAATAACCGTTTTATGTTTGTCTTCTTGCGTCTAGGTTTATTCTTTTGTTGAAAATGTGTGGAATGAAAATAAAATACTTAGTTTTTCTTTTTTCGCGATATACTATTTTTGTGAAAGCTCGTATACGTGTCACTTTTATTTCGCCTCTTATACGATGTTTTATTTTCCCGCAAATGATAAGGGTATGATTCCAAGTAAGCTTTATTTAAACGTATCAAAATAAAAATATCGTCAAAATTTTTGATTTATAAGTACAAACGAAGGCAAGTAACGGCACAGACCGCGAACGCAGGTAAACCCGTGTCGTTTAGCGGCCACAAGCAACGGCGTCAGATTTAATATTCCCGCGGCGAGGTTTACACGTGGCCATAACGCCGCGTTGCTCGTCCATTACGTGTTGCAACAGTCACGTGTCGCCGCTTCTCAAACCGACCACGTTACGATGAACATTAATTGTCCAATTGACGATGGTCGAGGTGTTACATGTTAATAGTTTGTCATGATCGTGGTGTAAAGCTGGTTTGTTGAGAATGAAATATTTGTTCGTTAAAATAATACAAAATTTATTTGTTTAATGAAAATTTTTGTGTATAAATTCATCAAAGTAAATTGATGTACTTAAATAAAGCAAATTTCAACGAACTGACATTAAAATTTTCCTGATAAATGATCTGAAATCTGGTAATTAATGATCGACATTAATCAAAAGACATTGAAACGTTTCATTTCGTCGCAAAAGCTCCATTATACGTATTGAATCTTGAGCTTTATTTCGCCCATCTAGTTCCATAGCATAATAGGTATTTATCACGACTAAGGAGAATGCAATGTAAAAGCAATAATGCAACAAAGTTTTGAATTTTGTTTCGAGTCACTGCAGACGCGTTTCACGCTTTATATAAAATGTGAATAAACTCCATGTGAAGCTGTCGTGGCTGTGAAGTATTTATGCAGTTTTAATATACAAACTCGCGAATTCGAAATTTATTATTTGAATTCAAAACAAGATTTACGTAAGCCTTTTATCTGCTACCAAGAATGCGGTAACTTGCTGCTGAAAACGTGTTTCGACCGTCAGCGAGTTTGCATACGAGATTTGCTTCGTCGACTACGGGCAATTATGCGAACTGACGCTAAACTGGTGACGTATCATAAATTTTAACATCTATAGACATTTGGAGTTCTGATATATTATGTTGCTAGTCGATTAATGTTGGCACTGAGTTGCAAAATAATTGGTGCTATGAATCTATTTGCCGAATGATATATTATAATTTAGCATCTCAGAAGCATTTCTTTAACAGAATGAATATTGTAAAAAAAAATTTATTCCATCCAGGAAAAAGCAAAATGTTACTAGCGAGGATCAGTTGTTTGTGTCAGGAAATTGTACTGTACAACATGAAAAACTCCGAACGGAACTGCATCGGATGAATTAAAATAAAAAAAATTGGTGACGTACGTGCTTGCACTTGATTAAGGATGTATCGATGGCGTACAAAAGTTCAATTTTGTCAGAGCTTTTAGCACGAGAGGGGCAGCACGTGCTAAACACACTCGTACACAGCATTTATTTCTCGCAGAATTATGTGTCAAAGCGATTTTTCCTCTTGCGCACAGCGCTAAAAGGAAAATTCTTTTACAGTTAAGGCGATTGTTCGCTGTCGTAAAAAGAAAATGGTCGCGCCGTGAAACACTTCACGATCGTGATATTTGCGTGATTTATTCGACACTCGCATTCCTCTTGTTCTTGTCGCCCTTTTGGCCACCCCACTCAACCCCGTTTCCATTTTTTCCTCGAACCCAACCTTCCTAGGCTATGCCAAACGTCCAAAACGTCCCGTGATGTAAGCAATAAGAGAAATATATGTGTCGCTGTCAAACAAACGGCTTGGGCATGCATAAAATATACACAAACGCCGCAAATATAAAATTCGGATCAAAATGCCGCATTCGGTCCTCAGACACATACATACACACACTGTTAAAGGAGACAATGATAAAGCGTCCCTGTTACGCTGGAAGTTCACACGTCCGTAAAAAAGGCCGTAAATTTTAAGACGTCCCTCTTCCCCAGGTGCTCGAGGAGGGTTTTACGTTTTGCCCTAGCTGGAACTAACTTCCTATATGGCGAGAGGTGGCGAAAAACGCCGCATTTTATATCATCATCAACTGACATGTCTGTTTAAAAATACACGTCCCGAGAAAAATTAATTTTGAATGACGGTCGTGGGCGGAGTCTCTGAATGTGTACGTGTCCTCGGTCGTTGCATTCTTGTATGAAAAATAGGTTGTGAAAACAAAGAAAATACGTGAAAAGCAGCGAAAAGTTCCGGTTTTTTAGCCTTTTCAGACGATGGTGAAGTTTTGTCGCTGCGCTATGCATAATTAGCTCATTTGTAACGAGTGTAAAAATTTCGCTGCTTCTAGTATTTGAAATGAATTGTGTTGCTGTTTTAATTCAGCTGCGAATTTTATTCACATAAGAAATTACACTCATAGGTTTATACTAAACGACGTTTTATGAAAATAAAATACATTTTCAGTTATTTCTATGAATTTAAATCCACTTATTTTTCAAATATTAACATACGTAATACTCAAAATTTCATATTTTTATATTAACTCGTTTTTTTTTATATATTTTTTACAAACATATCCAATACATGACAAAAACTAACAGCACATCATTTGTTTTGTTTCAGGTTGCGCGTTCTTAACATACTTCAGTCCCGAGAGCGCGCTAAGCGCACAAACGGCTCTTCATGAGAAACGCACATTGCCAGGGGTGAGTCTGGCGGCCGGGCTGCGCCCATAACAGCCCCATCGAACAACTGAAAGATAAATAAAACCTAGGCGAAAAAACCCTTCCTCGAACGGCGATAACAATAAAGCATAAAAAAAAGAAAAGAGCGAGCCGAAAATCCTCCGGAGGTCTGCGCGATTGTCGCTCTCGCGCGCGAAAACTAATGGTTGCCAAAAGCGAACGCGGGCCCCCGTAATGGCCGCGCATAATGGAATAAACGGTCCATGCGAAACACTTACGGCCATGTTTGCATGCCGCCCATTTATTCTCGCATATTTCACTTACAAACTGGAATCGGTCCAGGACACGGACAGCAACAAGTTAACTGCGATACGCGCGAGGCCGAATCTCCGCGTCATCGGCTCGGTCCTCGAGGAGGCGCTTTTCCGAACAATTTTCACTTGTTCATCGTCGAATTTGATGTTTTTCTATGGTGCTTCTTGTGTGTTTTTGTAGTTCGGATTGTTTTTGTTACGGGAGCGTGCTGAATTCCGTGCACGTGCTATGCACTTTTTTCAACGCGTACTCGTTTATTCATCGTGAGTAAGAGATCGAAAATAAAACAAATGTGGATTCTTGGAAAATATTTATTTTAGAAATATTAATACGTCATTTCTCTATCGTTCGTTTCAAAAAAGTTTAATATTTAATTTTTTACAGTTATAAAATAAATTTAGATTTTATATTGATTGTGCAAAAAAAACACGACGAATTCATTTGAAATGGATATAGCTAACATTTTCATCGTAAACCGTAAATATATTGTTTTATTTTTACGATTTGCGGTGTGATCTAATTGAGGCTATTTCGGTAATCCGTAAAGATAACAAATTCAATATTTATATACACCATGTTCATTCGTTGCAGACGTAAATTAGACTAGAGACGACGTCTTGTAAAATATTTTTTTCCGAGAAAACACACGCGGCCGTATATTGTGCATGCGAGTGAAGTAAGGACGAGAATTCTTGTCTCGGGAAGTGTAACTTTGTAACCGTGTACGTAATATTGTTGCTCGCATAATGGTAAACACAGGTCTCGGGGTATATGAAAATGAACATCGGCCCATAAAATATACACGAGTTGGGAAATTCGCTTTATTCGGGCCATATAAAGTGTGCGCGCATACACCGGAATTTCAGTGTGAATTTGAAATTCGATACTTAAATTAATGATAAATTACATAGAAACGAACGAATGTCGCCGTTTGTGCGCGCTTAAATGCTTCTTGTAAAACGGGGTGCATATTATTGTTCCGTGTTTACGAAATGAAACATTATACAAATTATTTGAATATCCAGCTTGAATTATAATTTTCCAATTAATAATGATTACTATATTTTGTGACATTTAAATTTATTTATATGTTGTAAAAAATTTTTTTTTTATTGTTAGCGCTGTTTATTGTTATTGCGTCGCGAGTAAGTCATTAAATTATGTTATAAAACAAGCGTGAACTCGAATTTCAATTATTCCATTTCTTTGATCTCAACACACACGATTACATACAATTCACATTTCACCCAAACAATACGAAATCCGAGCAACGCCCTAAAAAGTTTTCAAAAAAAAAAAAACAATTTCGCGCCCGAAAAGACAGCAAACAAAGGGCAAACAACGCACAACTGACCCCATATCGGTTACGCAAGACTGTTGTTTCCGCGCCTGCAAGAAAACCATTCATGCCGACTTTATGACCGGCTCGCTAATTTCGGCGCGATCGTTAAATCTCGCGTTCCTCGGCCCGCCACTGGAAAACGGCATAATGCTTCCGTGCGCTCTCCTCCATTGGCCGATCGGCCAATACACGCCGAGATTTCGTCTTATTTTAGGTAACGCACGTTAGTCTTCGTCAAGATTCCTCAACATCTGGATCTACCGGGTCCGCTGGCGCTTCCGCAAAGCGCACGTCGAAGTTCGGTGTGGTCGTTGCAGTTGTCTTGTGGAGGGCGAGGGACAGTTCGAGTCGATGATGGATTACGATAGCATCCTTTTCCCGGACGTCGTCAGTTACTACAATGAGCTTTTGGTATTTTGGTTGTTTAGCGATTTTTTTCGTGCGGTTCGGTTTTGTTGGTTGTGTGTCGTTCAGTGATCGTGTCTGTAAGGGGATTAGATCAAATTTGTGAATTATGGGTATATAAAATCATATTTTTTTTATTGTGATAGTAATTCTTTCTAATTATTTCGTTGAGTTTATAAAAAAATGAATATGTCTGTTTTACTGTTACGTGATTATAAACGTTTTGTTATTTTTTCATGAATTGTTTACAGTAAACTCCCCTATATCATTAAAATGAATTAAAATTCAAAATTTTTAAAAAAATTTCAAAAGCATTTGAAACAAGTAGTTAAAGCGTAAAAATTTCAAAAAAAAATTAAAATTGAAAAACCTTAACCATATTTAACGTGGAATCTATTTTGACGTAATAAGGAGGTTTTCTGTATTGTAATATAATATTTAATGACAGATGGTTATTTTCTTGATTCATTAATTAGATTTATTTTAATATTAACCCAATTTGATTCCATGCAAAACTAAAATCATCAATAAAAATAATCGTATAAGAACTTACTTCCAAAACATGAGAATATAACTAACATATACGCATATATTTTTCAATAAAAATACTAATATTGAAATATGATATTTTTAAAATATAGATGAGAATATTAACTAAAATATAAATCGATGATCAAAATCCTAATATTTTAAACGGTAGAATATAAATTCGAGCGTGAACCAATAGTAATCTCGCACGCAGCAGAATCGGTGTGTTCAACGAGCTAGCGGGGAATATTGCAAAGGCGCTCATACACCGGCAACGACCGAAATAGCTTTTACAGTGTTTGTTTCGAATGTTTAGATTATGACCATTCGATCGGGCTGCACGTGGTTATGCCGTACGAAAGTGCTCGCAACATATGGCCGAGCTGTGAAACAACACCGCTCCACTAAAAAGAACACGGCGCTCGAACGTTCGATAAACGTGAGAAAATCGTGCCGAAATACGTGTCGGTTGATATTGTTAAAAAATTTCGAATAGAGTAAAATTTCGATGATTGTTTTGAAAATTGTCAAATGAAATTTTCCGAAGTAATTTTTGTGTTAATTACGTTTTGCTTGATCAATAAAACGTAATATGATATTCGATTGTGGAGTTTATTTGTATGTTTTTTTTTTGGTAGAACGCTCTGTGTGATTGGAACGATTAACGTATGTATTTATTTTACAAAATCAAAATAGGCGTGATTCAATTTTCATCTGCGTTGTACGATTCAATAATTGACGCTGTTGTTAGTGAGATTATTTTTAGCTTCTTATACAAAACGCCTGGTCGAAAAGTAGAGCATTACGCAATTAATCGAAAAATACGCATTGCTCTCGGTGATTTTATGTCGTTGCTTGAATTTCAATTAAGCTGCAGAATACGGAGCAAGTTTTGAATATTGGAATTAAGTTTGTCGTATCCGAGAAATGGTAATCCTTCAATAAGTCGATCGAATTGGAGGATCTTCTCCTGAATCTCATTGTGTTAGAAGCTGCTCGACTCCAAAGATTAAGCATAATATTGAGTTATTTTTGCTTATTTCGTGTCACGGTTTACAAAATATCAAATACGTTAGTTTTTTTGAAACAAGAAAATATTCATACATTCTCGAAGTATTCACCCAATAAAAATATTCGAATTATGCTTTGACCATTTGTAGTAAATCATAAGAATTCAACTGACCGCATTCGCTCGAATATAAAAAGATTACCAGAAATGTATATTTTCAATCGAATACCTTACAAAAATTTATTTTCATATTAATTAGGTTATCTAGACGAATTGATATTTTGCTAAAAACACACAACCTCCCGCCATCCCATCAACAAAACTAACTCCGCAAAGGCGCGACACCATAGCGCGGAATTTTAATTTTTCCACCTAGCAAAAAGCGGGCCACGTCAAACCGGCTCGCCGTAATTGAATTTGCATTTTGACGACCCGACGACGAGTCGATACCCCCTGAAAACTCTCCCCGTTTCAGCCGACAATAATGTCGTAGCGCTGAAACGCACGCCACCGTCTTCTTCGCCGCGGAAGGCAATCGGTGGGACGGGAAGGTCGGTCGGTTGGTGCATTGCAGATTATGTGGAATATGAGCCTTCACATATTGGCAGATACTCGATGCGCTCTCACTTGCCGACGCGACGTGAAAGCCTATCTGTCTATCTATCTGTCCGTCTATCTATCGACCTTTCGAACAAAACGGGACGCGGGCACGTGCAAGCGTACAATCCCGAACCGAAGCACGGATGCACGGAGGCTTTCACGGACCGTATGAATTCGATACGGAGGATCATTTGAGGTTGTCGACGTTTTGCTCTTTGTGCATGTTTTGGAGATCGTCGGCTGATTTTGTGGAGAGTTTCGACTTTTTATATTGGCGTGGAAAAGATTCTGGAAATATTCCGTAACAGTTATAAATTATTTGAATCAAAATATAAATTACACCTAGGCCTCGTATAACACGGTTATATGGTTCCACAAAAACGTCGTGTAATACAAATCCGTGTTATACAAAATTAGGGTTCGCGTTTCAAAAAAAAAAAAAACAGATAGTTTATATGAATATGTACTGTATTTTTTTAAATAAACAAATATACATTTACATATTTATTGAAAAAAACATTAATAATATAATATAGTATTCATTCATCATCGCTATCACTTAGAATTCTTATGTTTTACTCTTTTTCGAGATCGGTTGTAAGTTTTTATCATCGGAGGACTTTGGATTTCTTGTGGTTTTAGTCTTCAAAAATTTGGTAATAAGCGATTGTCTGCTTTTAGCATATAAATCTTTATGTATTTTCTCATAAGGTTCCAAAATTTGTTCTAATTCCCTCTTGAATTTCGAACTTCTTTCTATTATAAGATCTTTTTCAGTAAAACAATTCTAATTAAATGTTATGGCACATTTCATGGACGTAAAAATCAAAGATATTAATTTTTTCCTGAAATCGTGTTATATAAAGCGTGAAAGCGTGTTGTATAAAAAATATTCCACAATTTTTACATCCGTGTTATATAAAACCGTGTTATACGAGGCCCAGCTGTATTTAAAAAATCTCTAAACGCTTATGAAATCGAGAATAAATAATTACACAAATGTTTTGTGTCAAAGCATCTGAAGATTTAAAAATTCTTCTATCTGACCTAATTCGTTTAAAAATTTTATATTAAACTCATTTCCAATTTCAAATAATTCGAATCGCGGAACGTACTGATTTCGCTCTGTATGTATTCGGATATGTGGGAGTGCTTCTCGAATGTCGCTTTTTTGATCCGCGCGTTTCGGTGTTCGATTCGTCGGTAATTTATCGCTGCTCCGACCCATATAACGTTTCCTTCGGGGTCGCTTTTAATCACGCTGAAGTTTTATGGCTGACCATTATTTCGACCAGAAATTTGTGGAAAATCTGATGTTTTTATACGCATTCGGTGTGCACGTGTACGTGCCCGTTTGGGAGCGTGTGCGGGTTTGCATAAAAATAAATTATTTTAAATTTGGTGCCACGTGCGAGTTGACCTTATGCGACTACTTTTCGACATAAAGAAAAACGCTTTCGTAAGTAGGGAACGGAATGCGATCTTAATTGCGATCTCGAAAAAAATCACAGTAGCATTTTCATTCTGATAAATGCGGCATTTTTTTAGTAATCGCACATACCTGCAATTAGATAATGATCATTTTTTCTTATTTGAAAATTCAAATAAATAAGCATTCTTATAAAAGTCACGTTATCGCCTCACAATCTTTATTATGAAATACATTTTCAACTAATAAACATGTAAATTATTATTATAAGATCTCAAAAATAAATGGAATTCTTGATATATTTGAGGGTTATACGTTTATATTCAAGTGTATGTAGATCGATAAGTACAGTCGTAACTTTGTACTATTATTGGTCAAGTGAATGTGTTCGCATGGAAATTTTAACGAGAATAAATCATAACCCGTCGAAGGCTTTTGGCTCACGGAAGCGGTAAGGCGTAAATTTTAGATGACCCTCAAAAGGGATGGCAACCCTTAATGATGCAACCTTCTAATGCTACCCTCCGTCCGTTTTGTAAGGCTTTTGTGTTCGAACATATATGTGAAATAGGAAAGAAAATTTAATGACCACCTATTCTGTAAAAAAATGTAGTATTCTAAATATAAATATGTAGAGTAAATTAATAGTTTGGACGCGTAACGTAAAGTTGAAAGTGTAAATTGAACGAGAATTTACGTCGTAATTAAATAAGAATTATTGGATTAATTAAGCAGATTCAGTTCTGTATAAATTTTCTTTGGGGACCGTCTTCGCCCGAGATACGCCCTAGATAATTTATTAAAGGGTATCTTCACCACTTATTAGTTTCGCAGCTGAAGAAATATTTACGTTGGCTGCGAAAATCAATTTCAGCTAGCTAAGTTAATTTCGCACTGCGAAATTCCACCCCCTACGGCGCGACGCACTGTGCTATGTGTGCTCCGTATAATATGCCGAGCAGCGTCTCGATGAATAATCACTTTGACGTTGACAAAGACATAATTCCGAAATGATGTCATAACCGAATCATCCCTTATATCACCCGGGGCCACGAATTTACGACCGAACCGGGATGTATATACGGTTCCGCGGATTTTATGCCAATCGACGTTTTATCAAGTAGAATTGATCGTAAAGTCCAAATTGCGCGGCGACCACATTGTTATGTAAGCAAAACCCACCCCCGGCCGCCTTTGTGCCGTCGACGAGAATCGTTAATATTTTCTTTTTTGCCGTTTCGTAAAGAAAAACATTCTTTACGATCGGCGGCGAACTTTCGACTCGATCACGAGCAGCAATAAAAGATTTTTCGAATGTCTCTCTTTCGCTGTTGCAGAGCGCGTCGATCGTTGCCGTGTCGAACGGCCTGGATGGCGCACATCGCCGTTTTATTGATGCGTATTGAATTAACCCCTTCTTGCTCGAGTTTTTTTATAGTTCGCCATAATATAACAGCGCCAGTTCATATTTATTTTTCAACTATACCATGATCATTTGGAGGACTGAAATGTTATTAGCCCTAGAACAGGGCTAGGATGGCGTCGATACGTGAATGCGGTCGAGCGTGGCGTGACAGATGCACACGTACCACTTGATTTATGACACGGATGACCTTATCACGACGCTTGTCCCCTGCAAATTATGTACGAATGGCGGACACGGTCGCTCCTGATGGCCGTGTGCAGACGCGCGTCACGTGAAAGCCTTGTCATGGCGTCACTCGTATAGATTTATGTCCGCTGCGGTGACGCGCCGGAAGCTACGCTGTTGGCGACACACCTCCGTGACGTCGATGACTGTGATTGCAGTCGAGTGAGAATGATTGCTTTTAGGGATGTGGGCGGTTTGGTTCTGAGTTTGTTTTAAACGATTTATACGGTACGGTGATGAATTTGAGACTGGAGAGTGTTTGATGTTTCTATTTGTAAGTGTGCTTTTTGAATCAAATTTTTTCACTTAAGGCAAAATTAATGTTTCAAAATTATTATTTCATCAATTATCTATAAGAATTAAGTATTCTTCGAAATGTACTTTGAACCTTTCACTAAACTTGTCTTCATTAATATTTTAAATTTTCATTTAAAATTTACTCTGTTTAATCCAAATGAAAAACTTTGGAATAATTTCTATTCAAATTAATCGATTTAATAAACTTAAATATTCTCCGATTCAAAGAAATATTGAAAACGTGTCGATTTGTAAAATTTTCCCCCGAAACGAAACAAATCACGTCCATACACTGAAACCTATCGAAAGCGTATATTGTCGGTGTTACGACATCGCTGAATTGCGTCGACAACCGCGCACAGTATAAATCATATTATAATATTATTGTAGAAACACAGAGAGATCTGAGAGACGGTTGCGAATTTCGTACGCAGATACGGTCCTATCTATATCTGTCGATACCTTTCGAAGGTATCTATTATATTCGACGCCCCTGAACGCGAACCCTTCCACGCGATAAGGATATCGATCCCTTCAAACTGTAGACAAGTGACGTTGACGAGATACTCACGGCCCGCCCATTCCGCCCACCCCCGAGCCATCGAAACCGCCAAAACTCAAATCCTTCGGGCTTTCGAAGGGCGGATCGATGCAGGAGGTGTGCTCTGTAGTGTTCCGTCGATAGTCTGTTTGGTCGCCGAATAACTTTGGTTGAAGTTGGTTTAGATAAGTCCGGGTTCAACCGAATTTTGTTGCATGGTTGAGTTGTGTGTTAATATAATAATTTTTTGGAAAATAAAAAATGTTTATATATATATTGGTGGGCCGAAATTTATTGTCTGTATTAACGATAGTGGTGAATTCAAATCGCCTGAGTGCTTCTACCGCAATCGTACACGTGTATTCGGTTGGAGTTTACGACGTCCGACGTTGAAACTATCAAATTTTGGATCTGAGTATTGTCGTGGCCGGTATTGCTCGGTATGATGGCGGTGTGTTCGCCTTTAAGGCTGTGTATTTATTGCCACAGGTTTATTACGGATTTCACATAAATTTTATTGTTAGAGACCGCTTATTTTAGTTTTATTCGCCGGCGATAAGCAATTTCATAAAATTATTTCGATGTATTAATTTTTTGTGGACCATGTCTGAAAGTGCAAATTACGCTGAAAAATATTCTGTCCCAGTTTAAGTTTTTATTTCACACATGCTTTATGAAAAAATCAGGCGACGCAAATAAATTTAATTTGAATTAAATATTGGTAATACATAATTTTTTTTTCGTATAATTTAAATTTAAAAAGTAATGTTCGGGCCTCAAGTGCGACTATAATGTAATACTCATACGTTAGCTTACATTTATGATCGGAACAAACATACAATGCAACGAACTTTTATGTGCTCTTTTCAGAAAGTGAAAAATAAATATACATAAGGAAATTTATAGTCTGCTATATTTATTGTTTGCGATTTGTACGCGTGTGTGATTTTATATATAAAAAAGAAATACTTTTGAATTTTAAATTTAATTAAATGAAAAAAAAAAAACAGTTTCGAACAACGCACATCGCTGGTTTGAGGCGACGCTCTGCGTCACAAAGGGACATATTAAACGCGTTTTTCGAACGCTTTCCCTCCGCACAATGAGACACATTGTTCAGACACGGCGAGGGATTTTGCGAGACGTAGCTGTCGAAAAATTTGTATTTTTTCTTCGTGATTTGTAGACGAGTCGTCTTCTTTGTGTTTTCTCCTCGGCAAAGAAACCATACGTATGAACCATCCGCAACGTAAGTGGATACATACAACACTAGATCCATAAGAGAGCACCACATTAGAATCGGACGCATCAATCCATTACGGGAGACTGACACCTCTCGAGATATATTATATGACCCGCGGGTTGGATGCCCTCCGGTCGGTGCTTCTTCTTCTTCATCGGCAAAAACACTCGGGCAAAAAATATGGCCCCGTCGAACGTTCCGAATGGGCATTTTCTCCTTCGGACGTTCGAAAGAAGCCGAGCTGAAGGTTAAATTCAGTCGTATATACACGAGCCGAGCCGTTCTTTCTTCACGTGTACACACGTTCGTGGATATCGATAACCATTTGTCTCGAAGACAAATACACTTTCGCGCTCTCGTACACATTTCCGACGACGAATTGTTATGAAGAACCGGCCTAATTTCACGGAAAACGTCTATTTCTGTAGAAGCGGGGCCTAGTGTTGGTTTGATCTTGTGCGTGTTGCTCGCCGTAGCGCACAAAAGAATGTTCGATGTTTTAATTTTTTCCGCGTTTTTTTATTATTCGTTTCGTTTCGTTTTGACGGAACAATTTCATGTGCGCTTGTTTTTGCTCCATTTTTTTTCGTATTTCAGCGTTGCGTATACGTTCCGCGAGTCGCGTTTTTCTTTCGACGGGGAGCTTCGTGTATTTGCCTAATTAAGACGAACATGCCTTTTGTAAATGTTCATGTATTATGTATTAGTAGGTTTTAAGAAAATGTACGTTTTTGTGCTTTTTCGTTATTAATAATTAAGGACGGAGTGGGTATACATTTAGTATATTATCGAGGCAATATACTACGTTTGATATATATATTTTTAAATTAACCAACTAAAGTTTTCACTTGTTTGTACGTTTGAATTATCAGTTTTCAACTTTTTCAATTTCGGTAAATTTCGAAAATGGCTTATTGCACTTATTTTAATAAATGATGTTAAAAAATTGTAATGTCCCATATTTAAATTTGACATTTTATTTTCATGAAAATTTCGCTTGCGACTTCCGTGATTACATCCAATAGAGAGGGGTCGTGCAAATTTCAAACATCACAACTACATTTTTTCCGAATAAGTACAACATTTTTCACCGAAATGATTCCCGAGATAATTTTCCCCAAAACGGCCCTCCTTCGAGAAAAAAAGGGTTCAAACGACGACCGCCGTTCGACCTTCCACCGCCGCACCGACATTCATAATGCGCCAGCACAAAAATCGCTTGAGCGACGAGCTTTGCGAGGGGCTCGTCGTCGCCATAATGAAATTTCTATCCGCTTGTCCACCGTCAATCATCGGTGTCAACGTCGAATTTCGTTACGGCGATAAATTTCGCTTTCGGTACGTTTCGGGAGAGGTCACCGGCGGCGGTGACCCTTGTCATGCGCCACCGTAGACCGCTTAATTCGCGCGCCGCCGTTCGCTCGTATCAATCTTCATTTAAAATTAAAGTCCGAGGTGGCGATGGGGTGGGCTACTGTCGGGCAACTCTAGGGCAACTGAGGAGCTACTATGGGGTTGCTGCGGAGGATGGTGAGCGTGCAAGAAGTGGTCCCGCGTGATGAATGATGACGCCCGCGCCCCAAAGGTCTATCGCCGCCCAGTTGCAATATTTTACGCGGTAATACTGAAAAAATAAAATGAAAATTATGTACGTGTTGATACGGTGCGTATGTGTATCAAAGAAATGATTAATGTCAGTAATTAGTGGTTGCGAGTAAAAATGTGGTGTATGTTAGTGCGGCGTGTAGATAGATGTACAGTATTGCTTCAATATATTTTCAATCTGATTTATCTCATATTCAATATTTATTATGTATATGCAACCAAAATTTTATGTGTCGTAAATAATTTTGTACGTGTTTCGTGCAAAAATAATAAAGTCAAATAGAAATATTACACTGTCGCCTTTTACTGTCGACATAAATTTAATCGATTTTGGAATTTATAAAAATTTAAAAGTGTAACTTTTTGATAAAAAAAATTGTTTTATTAATTGATATGTTCGATTTTGAATAAAAATACGTCATGACGGGATAAGTTGACAACGAAAGTTCGGCGCAGCATTATGCGCGAAAAAGTGAAAATCTAAAAATATGATCTTATTCTGACGTTGCAAGTTTCGAAAGATTCGCCACAAATTTATCTAAACTTCGAAGCGAAAAGTGACAGGTCGCCGAAAACTTTAGTAATCTGAATGTATAAAAGACAGCTAGGTGGTAAAAAAGTACGAGTCAGGAGAGTGCGTCAAAATAAGAGAAAAATGTCGCTTACGAGTTGACAAATAAAATAGGCGAGTTTTTCCCCCGAGTCGAGACTTTTTATTTGAAGTAATAACTGTTTTATTTTTGTTTCATAATTCATAATAATGAGTGAGTGACGTTTTTCGCAGACGTAAATTATAATGTAAGCAGTCTTGAAGGGCTCTTCTCTGCTGATGCCTAAATAATTTGAGGAGGTCGGTGGCAGGCAAGTGTCTGAACTCGAGTTTGACTCACCTTAATTATATATCAGTTACGGTGCCGTTGGACACGAAACATTTAGTGGGTTCGAGCTAACGACTAATTTGTACCTCTGTTTTAGTAATTCATTGAACTCCCCGTATCTGGGCGTAACACGATCGTTTCCTCTTCTATCCACCACCATACAATGGTGGAGTGCGTTTTCGTGCAAACGACCGATTGTCGTTCAACATTCGCATAAGCCACACTATATTTATGTTTCGTATTAATTAAAAACTTAATCGGGACGATTTGTGGCATAAACGGAGGGGTGTTACATCAATTAAGGCTTTTGTAGAACTTATCCTAGTAGGCGAGCTGGGTTTAGAGTTTATTTGTATGTTTCGTTTTTAACTAACTCTGCACAGTTTCTAGTGGCCGTTTAATGACCACAGTAATTAGCGTTTCGAATAAGTCTGAGGCATGAAAATTTTAATTGCGCACACCCTCAAACCGCTTAAGTTCTCCATCGTAAAATATACTAAAATTTGAATCAAACGTGTGGATGTTTTTTCTTTAAATTCGAATAGTTTATGTAGAACTTTACCTATAGTATGTTCAATTTGTAACAAAGTGGCAACTCATGCGCTCAGACCTCTGTAACAGAGAGAACAGAGAATATTTAGTGGGTGTTAAATAAGGCATTAGAGTAGGATCGTTTTAAACTTGTAGCAAAGGCGCTGGACACGATTCCCTACTTACCGAAGGTTATTCTGACCCTTTCCAATTCGAACCTTTGCATAAAAGGTGATGAAATATTAGTCGGGTAAAAACTTCATTAACATGGAATATTGACGCGTGCTTTTGCCTTTGTGTATAATGATGGCGATCGAACACAAATGCGGCATGGAAAGCATAAATACAGCTTTAATTGTTTTCAAGCACGTAATAAAATTCCTCTTGATTATTCCTTGCCAGAAAGGCGATAAATTTCCATGTCGGTTCTGGCCACGAGAAGCGAAATAGCTCGTGAAAGAGCATCAGTTCTGCGAAAATGCGTCATAATGCAGTCATGTTTAAAACAAATCGGATAACGCGGCGCACTGCAATACAAACTATCAAAAGCTTTATTTACAAAAGTGAATATTTTCCGAGACTCTAGTGTACATGTATATTTATATGACAATAAATATTATGAAGGGGAAAAATTCACAGCGGTGAGATTTCTTATTCGCGAATATCAGATTCTGCTTTGTCGGTGATATTGCACTCCTGAAAGAGAAATGCACTTTGTAATGCTGTAGGCACTACGTACTCGGAAAAATCAGTTTCAATATACATTAAATCGTACCATTTGTAACTTGGGGCTTTTGATCGCTTGCCAGAAATAACTAAAATCGCTTATTGATATTGCATTTCTCCAGCGTAGTCTGCCAAAGAAAAATGATTTCTTGGTAAAACTTGGCTGATACGGCCCCAGCTAGACTATGAACACTCTATGCATTTCGTTTTCCTTTTTTTCATATTATCTTTTCGTTTATTCACCACATCCAATGCGTTTTATAGATTCGATTAACTGTTACATTATTCAAAGCTCTTTAAGAACATCGGAAACATTCACTACATTTTTTAAATTTAAACGATTGAACTTTTTACATTTTCCATTCAAGACTAAAAAATATTTTCCGAAAACCATTTTTATATGAAACGAAAAGAAATCAACCTATTATATTTCCAGGAAGAACCCATGCAAAACACGAAATCGGACCGGAGCGCTTCGTGAATAAGTTTCTGCTCCTTCGCGACGATCTAATCAAATAATCCCGTCCGTGGGCCATAAAGGTCTTGATTAGGGTGGCGCGGCCGTGTTGAAATCTGCAATTTCACACGTCCACAGGTCGTGGTCCCTTCGCCGGTTTTCCGGACCGTTAGAGGTCCTCGTGGCGCCTGCTAGGGCTGTGCCCTGCTGGACCTCGGCCTCCTTCTCCCTTTGTCCCTCGGGTGCCCTTTCCTTTCGCATCCTCCTCCCAACGAAAAGTACAACGTGTCGGACGGCGGTGGAGCACTAACAAGTTTCGCGCTCGTCCGTTGCGGTCGACCTGCAAACTTTTTGATTCCGCCGCACATAATGTTGCAGAGAACCACAAGTTCCGAATATACGCAAACTTACATGATTTTATATCTAGTGTTCGCTTTGATTATATCTCCCATCGGAAATTTATCTTTGTTGGGGTTTTTGTTTGTTTTTTTTTTCGGATGCTGCAAGTCTTGAAAAATATTTCGATCGAAACGTTTTTTAATTAATATATATTGTAATTTTTATATTTATGAATAATAAATGAAGGATTTCGATAGCGAAAGTTTAAGTTAGCGGCTCCGAATATTATCGGATCGCGAGTGATTTATCATTTTCTCAAAATCTATTTCACTTTAAATATCTGAAGTAATGTGGGGTGTGAGAGGTAGGGGTGGTTGAGCGAGGCTCTATAACAAATGAAACTTTTTAATTTCTTTCGGCAAGCTTATCGCCGTTCGCGTTAAGAAGCCTTCGCCACAGTCGAGTGGAAAAAAGTTCAAATCTTGTATTGGCATGTGGGGTCATCAATCATATTCCTCACTGCAAGCTTTTGGCAGGCGAGCCGGGCTCGGATTACACTAACCGTGCTCAGCTACCATTTTTATATTTCATTATTATGTAGAGAGACGGCTGAAGAGAGAGCTCTTGAATATATTTGAATTAAGCATGCAATTTAGTGAATAGACGGTTCAAATTAAAAATTGATTCAATTATATCGCATAAACAATACGCGTGTACTTGGTATCGTATTATTATATCGCTGGGGACTGTTTAAAATTCATAAACTTGAAAATTATAGGGCCACATCTGGTTAGCGGACGTTCAACCCCTTATAAGACTTTAATAGCCGAACGTCGAATATACTATGACTCGAGATTGAGACTCGCATAAATTTGCAAAAAAAAAACAAAAGTTTTGTTCTTTATTTAATCAAATATCGTTCTACATTAGTAAAGTGATTTGATAAAACAATTTTAAATAACAGCGTATGCACATCATTGGACTTTTTGTGCTGGATCGTATTGAAATTCTGAGCGGACACAAACTAGTTTCGTTCACGTGCTCAGCACTGATAAAACTTTTCGAATTCGGCTAAAACAATCGGAGCAACTAACGAGACAGTAATTGTTAGTTTTACTATGAAAAAGCGGTTAAAACTTTGCGGTTCTCGAATGTACACAGCGGCGAAACGGCGAACACGGGCTGGAAAAGAAGAACAACGATGGTCTATCGTGACTATTAAGTTATTAAAATATTTGCGGATACACCGCGGGAAGGTTTTTCTTTCGCGTGCTTGCCAACCCAGATAAAATACGAAAACCGTTCGGGCGCTTAAGGTGGCCGCCTATTATTATTTTTTTGAGAATCACGGCTCTTTGAAAAGTAAATCGGATATTTTGCATGAAAATGTACGTCTCGCTCTCAATTTTTTTTTCACTCATTCTTTATTATTTGCGTCGTTTCAAAGGGGTAGCGTCGGCTCTGTGGAGGGAATATAAATTGTGTATCAGCGTTTTCCGCGAACATCTTTATTATAAGCCCAGGCGAAAGCTTCCACAAAGTTTTTAATTTCCATATCAAGTGTACTCTCGGTGAAAAGTCCCAGCGCTGAAAGCCCTTTTTTCTCGCTATCCCTCTAATGCTAATTTGAATTTTGTTATGAACGAGGACGGAATATTTCGACGGCGGTATGCCGCTGCGTATTAAAATTCACTTGCACGACTTAAATTTATCAACTAATGAAATTTACATATTTCGATTTCGAAGTTGTCCGGAATTCGCGATTCGTAACGATCGACTGGAATGAAATCACTGAACGTGTATGCATGTCGATCGGTAGATAGGAGAAATTTCGTAATGAGGGCTGCACTCAAAATCGCATGCGACGAGTAATGTTCGCATGGCCTGATGGATGTCTGCACACGAAAGGTCAACGGTAATCCAATTTCGGGCAATACGATCGTTCGGATAACGGCCACGTCACTAACAATGAACTTTCATGCTTTTTATTGTTTTTATTTTTATTCTAATGCAACCCGTCAGATTTCACGGTATTGACATTATAAAGCTATGCCAATTTTTCAAAACGTTCAACGTAAATTTTTCAATTTTCCAATATAAAAATCGAATTCTAAATTATTTTATAGTTTTTAGTTTTACTATTACACTATTATACATTATATATTCATAATTAAATGATCTTCAAAAACGAGATTAAAATAACTTTGCATACAAAATATCCGAAACAAGCCGTACAAAAGACTCGTTTAGTTTGAAAGCAGTCATCTAACACCTTTTTCGATCATCCTCAAAAGTAACGACCTGACTTAACCGCGAACCATCACACAATCAATGAACACAACGTCCATACCGGTGAGGACGCGGAGGTCGCTTAAACTCTAGCGCCATGATAATTTTATCGGTCGTTTCCACGCTCGTTCGACGCCGTAATTTTGAGCCCATTTAAGGCCGACTTGTATTAAAATAAATAGAGTGCTGCATTAAATTTCGCCCTTGTGTGTATTGGTTTACTCGGAAAAACGCGCAGGAGGCGATATTAGGCAATATATCATGGCGGCACACTGGGGCCTCCGCATAACGGGTAATTGAATATCTAAACATTCAATTTTCCGTCGGCTCGAACACCGAAGAAAGACCGTAATTTCGACGTTGTTTGCCATCAAATTCAATGTGAGGCGGCTGGGAGGGATTATCGTTTCGTACTGTATAACATTTTTTCTGGTTGCAAAGGTGAGCCGAATCCTGTTGCTCGCTTAAATATTATGCGCGGTGGGTGAGGGGTCGTTTCGCTGCTTTCGGTCATGTTCGATCGCTATTTCGCTTGAATGATGGTGATTGCGAATTTGCATAATGTTTATGTTGAAGTGTTCTGAAATTCTATGTTGCATCTGGATTTTTTGTCGAGATATCGGTGTTTGTTTATTAAGGTTGTTAATATTATGTAGAACGATTATTTACTTGTTATTTTTAATGTGATAAAAGTATAATGCATAATTCGTGTTTACTTAAAATTAAGTTTAGTAATCCGTGTAGTATTAAGAATTTCCCTCGGATACTTGCAAAGCACATTAATCCGATTAATTTTCTGCATTAACAAGAACATTCTCGCTTTAAATGCAACATCAGCATTCGTCATAATTTATACACAAAATGAAATATCAACAACAATTCGTAGCAGATGTCGACTTTTACAAGTAGCAATTAAAACTTTTACGTGTCATCAACTCGTTTCAACAATTCCCAATGAATAAATCAATCGAAAACGTTTGCATATTGAATTACCATAATAGTACTGCAACAGCGCGTGCAAAAATCATTTAAATTTAATTATATATATCCCCTATATATATATAATAGCGGATATCTGTGTCTGTCTGTCTGTCTGTCTGTCCGTCTGTCGTCTGTGTCAATGACGCTCGCGACTTGAAAACGACGCGTCGATCCCCTATATATAATTCTTCATGCGTATATGGTCTTTATGCGTATACACATAACGTCTATAATATCATGCTTATATGTACAGCGTCTCTATTGACTTATGCAGTACGTCGATTATTACGCAGTGGAAAAAATATTTGAATCCCTTATATACATGTATATAATCACCGATGACAGATGTCTGCGTCAATAACAAATGAATTGGTTTTATTTATTAAATATATTCAAATCGAGTACGGGCATCGGGTAGCCTGTATGTCACAAACAAATAACAAATTAACTATTTAGATTTTATTAATTAAATATTAAATATTCAAATCGGGTACGTATTTCGGGTTCACACAGTCGGGTTTTCACATTTTATCGTTTTCCGTTCCTTAACAAATCCACAGCCGATGTTATTAAAATCGGGCCTATATACTATTCATTAATAACTTCAAATATTTCTGAGTCACCCGCCGAGGAGGCCTGTGTCCAAACCCCGCACTCAAGTCTGACCCAGCCGAAGCCAGGTCATGGCGGGCACCGACTCGCCGCGACAACACCGCTGATGGCGCCCGATGAGTGGCCGCCTCGGGTGTGCGCCCGGGCCCGTGGCTTCGGGCCCCGACTCACATCGACCCGTTGATCTCGTGCCGATCCCGCCGAAGGGGGGCTCTGCAGGCCACACTTGAGTGATGGCCATTCACCTGTCGTACGGCTCACGGATTCCGCATGAGGGCGAGCTTCGCCTGTGTGGCGATCTCGCTGGCAAACGCACGATCGAGCTCGGCATTTCTCCAGACGTCAACGCCGTTGCCCTGGCGATGGCCGGGTCGAAGGCGATCGCGGTTGACCCTGATCCTGCTCGAATAGCTGCCGGTCGTGCAGCAAGTGAAGCCGACGGTGTGCGCATCGAGTTCCACGAAGCAGATCTTGGCGATCTTGGCTTCGCTCCGAGCGGCACCATCGACCTCGTCGTCGCCGTTGGTTCCCTCGAGGGCGTCGACGATCTCGCCCGCGTGCTCCGCCAGGTTCATCGCGTGTTGCGCCCCGAAGCCCCACTCGTACTTTCGATGACACATCCGATTTCGTCGATGCTCGACGGTGCCGAGGTCGTCCTTCGTCGGCCCTACGGTCAAGCACCTAGTCGCAGCGTCAGCGACATGTTCTTGTCGCTGCAGCGCACCAACTTCCGCATCGATGTCATCCACGAACTGTTCCCCGTCGGCCAATTGAACGCGATGGTCCCCAGCGCCCTGGTGATGCGAGCCCGCAAACTGGGCGTGTAGACGCTTAGGCCCGAGCGGCCCACCAGGCGTCAAGGCGTTTGCGGATCTCGTTGTCGCCAAGAAGACCCTCTTCGAGACGGATCTCGAGCAGGAAGTTCATCGCCTGACCGATGACCGGTCCCGGCTCGATGCCCAGGTGAGCAATCACGGCGCGACCGTCGAGTTCCGGACGGATCGCCTTGATCTCTTCTTCGTTGGCGAGCTCGACGATCCGCTCCTCCAGCTCATCCATCCGGCGGGCGAGTTCACGTGCCTTGCGCTCGTTGCGTGTCGTGCAGTCACATCGGGTCAGCACATTGAGTTCCTGCAGGTAGTCGCCAGCGTCACGTACATAGCGGCGAACTGCCGAGTCGGTCCAGCCCATCTTGTAGGTGTGAAAGCGCAGGTGCAGGTCGACGAGCTCGGTCACCGCCGCAATGTCGTCGTTGGAGTACTTCATCGCCTTCATCCGCTCGCGGGTCATCCGCGCGCCGACGACGTCGTGGTGATGGAACGTGACACCCTTGCCTTGGCGGTAGCCACGGGTTTTCGGCTTGCCGACATCGTGGAACAGCGCTGCAAGCCGGGTGAGCCGATAGTCGAACTCACCGTCGGCCTTGGCATCGCGCTGCACGTTTTCGACCACCGCAATCGTGTGGGCGAGCACGTCCTTGTGACGATGGATCGGATCCTGCTCCAAGCGCATCTCCGGCAACTCAGGCAGAAAACGATCAGCGAGCCCGGTATCGACCAGGAACCAGATGCCCCGGCTGGGCCGATCGAGGGTGATCAGCTTGTCGAACTCATCACGGATGCGTTCAGCCGAGACAATCTCGAGCCGAGACGCCATTTCCTTCACCGCATCGACGAGCCCCGGCTCGGGTTCGAGTTCGTAGCCAGCCATGAACCGGGCAGCGCGCAACATTCGCAACGGATCGTCGCTGAAGCTCACCTGCGGGCTCAGCGGCGTTCGCAGCTGCTTGGTCAACAGGTCAGCGGCGCCACCGAATGGATCGACCAGGGTCGGGGTGGCGGTAGTGAGCTCAAGGGCCATTGCATTGACGGTGAAATCGCGACGCGACAGGTCGGCATCGATGGCATCGGTGAACACGACTTCGGGCTTACGAGAATCCGATTCGTAGACCTCGGCGCGGTGGGTGGTGATTTCGTAGATTCGTTCGCCCACCTTGGCGCCGATGGTGCCGAACTTCTCGCCCTGGTTCCAGACCGCATCGGCCCAGCCGTGGATCAGCTTCTTGATCTGGTCGGGACGGGCGTCGGTTGTCGCGTCATAGTCTCCGATATTCGGCTTGCCGAGGAGCAGATCGCGAACGGTGCCACCGACGAGATACAGCCGATGCCCAGCCGCGCTGAACCGCTCCGCCAACGGAGCCAATTCAGCAAATACCGGGGCAAACCGTTCAGGAACCACAGGGGCAGGCTACGCAGGCGAGAAACTACCGAGGCGGTCGATATCCCGATCCCGGATACCACCTTCTGAGCTCACGGACCACTGTGCGAGACTCGTGGCGTCACGCGACTGTCATGTTTCCCAGGGAACGAGGCGGTGGGAGTGCGCGTCTTGAAGGGTTGTGACGTCGGTAATGACTGGAATCAACGAGAGCAGTTATGTCTCGACTGATGCCTTCAGCGCTGCTGTTGCGACACATCACCGCCGTCTTGCTGGCCTGGCCTACCTGCTGTGTGGGGACCAGAACGTCGCTGAAGACCTCGTTGCCGAGGCCTACGCGAAAGTCTGGCCAAAATTTCGACAACACCAGGTGGAAGATCTCGGCCCGTACCTCCGCCAGGCTGTCGTCAATTTGGCGACCGGGCGCCTTCGCCGTCTTCGGCTGGAACGCCGCGAAACCCAACGACGAACTATCGATTGGCGAATTGCCGAAGATCGCAACTCGCCATCGTTCGAATCGTCGGTCGATGAGCGCGACGAACTCTGGCAAGCGATTTGGCGCCTGCCGGCGGATCAACGGGCTGTCATCGTCCTGCGTCTGGTGGAAGACATGTCCGAAGAGGCAGCAGCAAAGATGCTCGGTATTCGGGTCGGGACCGTCAAGTCCCGCCTCTCCAGAGGGCTGGCGACGCTTC
>JAOXNN020000001.1:1906193-1941874 GCA_028571205.2 Hydropsyche betteni
TCAATAAAAGCTGTGTCCAAGGATCGAGAACCGGATTTTTCTTTATAAAATCACCCCCTGAGAACGACATCAACATCGACGTAACCGCCGACAGGGTGTTTAAGAACGACCCCCTGGCGAGCAGGTTATAAATTTTATATGTATGCAATATCGATTCATCAATTTCGAATATAGAGCACTTGAAATTGAATCGTTTTATAAAAAAAAAACAACAAATTTGCACAAAACATTTAATCAGTATAATTAAAGTGCCTTTTAATCAAGCGAGTCGACTCTGTAGCGCTAGCTTTGCACACACATACACTCGGCACTATTACCGATATTGCATCGTATGCAAAAAAGTGCATGCACCGTCAGCGTTGCACTAATTAATTAACACCCAACCCCTTCTGTGGGGTCGTTCAGCGAACGACGGCAATCGGGAGCACGAGGAACGTTCGAATGCATCTCTTATGTTCGTTTGGCGACCGCAAAGACGACGCCGTATGAAAAATGGTTATCGGCTGCAAGCCAGACGAGATTTTCCCGGCTTGTATTCGGAGGCCGTTGGCTCACGAGGATAGATCAGTCACCGTCAGAGCCAGCGACGACGGTAATGTCCTCCCAAACCATGGAATCCATGGGGCCCCATTCGAGGTCAGAATCGGTAGATATATGCAAGCGTCGCCTCTTCGAAACGATCCGGATTGTCGTTTATTTTTTCGCGTTCTCGAACTTGATCCGTCGCGTCAAATGCATTTCGCAATATCGCGACCGCCATAAATCCGAACATCTGTCGGGCTGTGGACCGCAGCATATTTAGCCGTAAGTCGTCTGGCGATATGTGAAAAACGCCTACGGCGATATTGGAAATTTTCGTTTGCACACGTGGAATGATGAGGGTCGATATGGAATATGAGGTGAGCGGTGGATGTGTGTTTTGGCGATATTTTAAAGTGTCATTTCGCTTTGAATTATCGCTCAAGTTTCAGCGCTCGTTACATAATAAGGTCGATGGGGTTGCAGAGAGAGAAGTTTAAAACAATCGTATAATTAGCATAAACCGCTTATGCGCGACTAAAATTTACATTATGAAATACGGCGATTAAGTAAACACATAATTAAAGTTAAGACGTTGCGCGCGTGTGGTTGTTTAACTTCGCGATTAAAAATATATTTGACCACAAATTCTTTTTTTATTAATATTAATTTTATAAATATTACTTGATTGAAAAAAAAAATTCATATGTTATTAATGTGAAACTTCCACACGAAAATATTACAAGTTTTATTTACATAAAAAACGCGCCATCAGACGTAAAAGGGATTTTACCATATAAAGTACAACAATATCATCAAATATCACATTCGGACGATCATTTTCACTGAATAAACAAAAGTGAAGCGGCATTGGAGAACCGCAGCTCCAGAATATGACCAAGTTGACAGTGGTGCGGTCGGCTTGACCAGACTCGTACAGCGCCATACCGAGACGACGCTGCACGGCGTGCCAAACATTTATCTAGATTACAAATATGGCCCATTTATCATATAAATGTTGGGCCCGCCGCTTCACGACAATACAATGGCAACTCGCATTTTATTTATGGCGCGCTTTTTCTCCGCGATCGCCTGCGAGGAGCGCGTTATGGCGTGCGTACGTGTGGCTCCCTTTCCGAATTTTCCGATCGCGATCATCCCGCAAAACGACAGGCTTTTCATCGGAAAATGATCGACAGTATTCAGTGGGTGCTTTGGAAAACGACGGTTGTCGCGATGATATTTTGTGAACGATTTTCGTGCATGTGTTTTGGTGGGCGTGTGGGGATTTTGTCGTTACATTTTCGATTTGAAGATATGTGAATTTATTGAAAAAATTGCGAATCAATTTTTCATATTTAATCAATTTTGTGATGAAAAAGCTTTTTTCTGTCGCGAAAAATATAATTTGGTTATTCTTTCGTGCGAAATCACAAATGAATTATTAAGTGCGCGAAAATTGCAAGTTTGTAACCGTTTGATAAAACTTTCAGGTTTTCCTATCTCTCAGCAAGGACATAGCGATATAAAATTGATTAATATTACTCCCGTGTGAGAAGTGTATATGAAATTTTAAACCGGAACAATTTTCGCCATGTATGCCCGTTGAAATTTCGAAACCAGGCGGTTGAATTTTTAAAAGCGGAAATTAGGCAGAGTATTTAAAACAATTCGGCACCCCGGCTCTAATTGGGTAAAAACGTTTTTTCCTCGCGGGTCGAAAAAGTTGCCTTTTGTGTGTAGCATTTTATAAATTTTCAAAGCCCTCGCTAATAACGTTTCAAAGTTTCGGGCGCCCCGATATAAATAATAAAACGCTCGAGACTTCAAACTTAAATTACCTTAAATAAGTTTCACTGTATAAAAGTTGTATAATCTCATTAGCTTTTGCGTACCATTGAAACGTTCGTCGTGCGCCCCGAACGGGAACAAAAGACAAACCGCGTCCTTTAAAAATGCAACGGCTTTGTATACAAAGACGGAGTCAACTTTTGAAAACGTTCGAACTGCGACTCGGACTTTCGGAAAATAGAAGTAAACGTACCCGGAGACGGATCCGTGCGCGTTTTTCAATTAGTCGCCACTCACGAATACGTCGCCCCGCTAACAATTGCCTTCCACGAATCTGTTAAGAAAGTCTCTCGTCGGAGTCGTTAAGCTGAACTCGGACCGTATTTGGGATACACTTGTTTATCTAATTGAGTTTCAGCACTTTCGGGCTCTCCGGGCCCCATCCTCTCAGGCACCGTCTCGCTTCTCGCGAATACCCAATCTCCTCTCACTTGGACACCCACACCACATCTTGGCAGATTCGCATTCTCCTCGGCGCCCTCTCTGGTTTCTTACTCTCTCGAAACCACCTTCGATTCGTCTCGGGCGGAGGAGGCAGGAGGGCCGGCCGCCAGTATTTAACACTCCCCAGTGGGTAATTTGCATAAACAACAATGCGCCAATTTTAGTCTCATTATGCTCCGGCTGCGAGCAACTTTCGCTTTCTGCCGATATGGGTTCGCTTCACAATGTGCAAATAAGGCTAATTCCATTCGGGGCAATTCAACAGTGAAACTGTCGATAACCGTAGATCGAATTATCGTAAAATACGAAAACACTTTTACATTAATCGAATTACTGATTCGTATAATTTTTAAGGAATTTGATATATCAATTTTTTTTATTGGAAATATTTTGAGTGCGCGCATATATTATTTATAAATAAACGAGAAAACAGATGATGAAATGCACAAAATGTGAGGGGGATCTTGGGTGTAAAAAGGTAGACGGGCTGGTTGTACGGGCGAGACGAAACTCTAGTAAAAGTTTCGCTGATGAAAACTTCGCATATTTACGACACAATGAAGAAAAGCTGTGTTAAATGACTGCGGAAAACCCGGGAAAAATTTCTCGCCGTTTCTAGAACCTGTGAAGAGGCGTATTCGACCGCAAATTGAAGAGAAAACTTTTGCTCATTTCTCCGGCACACATTATTTATAATATATTTAAAGAGCGGTACATGAGCTTCAGGAAACGAGGTGCGAGGGTAGATTCGAGATGAAAAACTACAACAAACGTCAAACTGACTATAAGGGGCGAGTTGAAAGTCGAACGGCGTTTCTTTTATTAAAGAGCCGGACGGGAGGTGGGAAGGCCGTGCTCCGAGTGCCGCACTTTATCTAAGTAATCAATTACCTTTGGTAAATAAACTGAGCTGAAAGAAGGAAAGTACACCTTCTGTGTGTTCTGTTTTATTTATTTTTTTCCTCTTCGGCAGCATTGTCGGAGTTCACCGTATAAACTTAACAAAAAATATCTGCGCCGGAAGAAAGAGCTCTGCAACCCTTTATTTGCACTGTAGTATTGTCAGTACGTACGAGTCACGATGCATCCATTGGCTTTACAGTGTTGAAAAATCCTTTTGATACAGCGCGGAATAATATTTCGCAATTTTATCCTTTTACTATTATACTAACGAGCTTCTGTGACCGTATTTCAAAGAGAAAAACATACGATTGGAAAGAATTACAAAAAAAATTTCACACTGTTACTGTAACACCGTAATTTCATTATGCTTTTCCAAGCACATATATTTTCTAATTTCAAAAATATTTCAAAAAATATAATACTAGTAAATAGGCCCGATGTTTTTATAGTAACATTGGCTGTGGATTTTTTAAAAAACGGAAAACGATAAAATGTGAAAACCCAATTGTGCGAACCGAAATGTGTACCCGATTGGAATTTTTAATATTTAATTAATAAAATCAAAATAGTTCATGTGTTATTTGTTTGTGATATATAGGCAAAGCCAGTAGTTAGTAGGTAATAAGCATCATATTATAAACGTTAACTGTATACGCATAAAGACCATAATAGAATATCGAAGTCGCGAGCGTAATAAGCATCATATTATAGATGTTAACTGTATACGTATAAAGACTATATTACTATTATATAAAAAGTCGCAAGCGTCATTCGAACGAACAGACAGACACACAGATATCCGTGATTATATTAAGGGGATAGAATTTTTGAAAAAAATCAAAATTTCCACCAACCCGCCATTTCACAAAACAAACATCCACGCCAACCAAACACGTAACCACGTACGAAAATCCATCACAGCCCCGAACACACTATCGTTCCAAAATCTCCACCCTCGCAAAAAACCGAAACGAGGCACTTTTGCATATCAACCGCACGCGAGCGCATCCCAGCTTACAACGTTCACATTGCGCACGCGGAGGGCGTCATTTGTACCGGCATTGTTGCAGCTAGGGTCATCATACCGCCGTCGAGAGATTGATGTCGGTGCAACGGCCACCGAGCCGGGGACAAACTGCATCCCCGGCAAAAATAAATCAGCTCGAATGCACAAAGGCGTCTCGGGGCGAATTCCCGGCCGATGCAGATGTCTCCGCAGTCGATCCATCTTGCTCACGGGACCATTGTTTCCCGGGCCGGGACCTCTACGTAGTCGTCCAAGTCTGCGGCCGCGTCCATTTATTGCCGTCAGGCTTCGAGGGCGAGGATGTGTTTATGGATGGGTGTGTTTATGTGTTATCGGCGAAGCCTCGGATGAACGCCGATTCGGCGCTCAAGACGTGTGCTGGTTAAGCGATGCGCTCGGTTCGAGGCCGGGGGACGATTGAGGTATTATCGCGTTGATGGGTCGCGGTGGAAATTTGGATGTGCGTATGATTCGGGATTATTTTTAGTTATTTTATTATAAATTTTCGATTTTTTATATTTAATTTACTATTAAACTGCAATGGTTTTTAAATTTGGGAAGATTGAAAATTTTCTATATACACTATCGATAAAATATATTTTTTCCAATATAATGCATTTATCACTTCCAAATTATGAATAGTGTCATTTTAAATGCATTCAGATAAATAAAAAAAGACGGAAGTGACAGAAAATATTTTTACGAATTTATCTAATAAAAATGAAACTATATGAAAAATCTATCTTTCATTTTAATGCGATATTTTTTGTTTCAGTTATTTCTCTTATTAGTTTCTATGGATGAAATTATGCTTAATTCAAAAATGTTTTGGATATTTATTTTGCTTTTAGTTTTCATAAAAATAGTAACGTTTGAGTTTCGCATTTTTTGCAATTCGTTAATAAATGCATGATATTGGAAAAAATATGGATGGGAAAATATATTTTATCGATAGTGTATGTATTATATAAATAATCAAATTTTCTTGTTTTTCCAATGAGAAACATTCAAAATTCTTAAAGAAAACTTTTTAAGAGGATTATTGCAAAGGAATACACTATATTCCGAATTTCTCTAAAAGGAGTTGAAACATTTTGGTACGGATCCGTTTTGAATTATGAAAATGGTATACGAAAGTTTTGTAATTGTATATATAATACGTTCGAGTTTTACTTACTTGTTTGAGGTTACCCAAGTTTCCAGACCACTCGTGGTTTGTGTCACAGAAGCTCAGCGCATATCTCTTGTAGGCATTCTTCTCATTTTGTATTCATTTACATATGCCATATTCATTTTTATGGGCTTATACTGTACGAAGAAGAATGGATACGTGTCGCGTTTCCATACAATATAATATTATACTTAGGCACAGCCTATCCTATAATGCATACGTATATAAATACCCCGCGGAACGGTTTTAAGGACAAAGACCTGTAAAGATTTTACGCGTAGATAACAAAGCGTACTTTGTTGAATAATATATTTTATGTGTTTCGCAATCTCGATGAAATTTTTCGCTACGTTGATTTTAGCCGCAAAATTGTCATTCTGCTCGGCATTTTTTATGAAGGGCCTGAAGTGAAACGCGTCGCTCGAAATTATTTATCTCGAATCAGGTTAACGATCGAGTTCATAGTTTCCACATTGACGAATGTCACATGATCTTTTTTTAACGGACGGTTAAGGGACCTTTTGGGTAGCGTGGATTAAAATCTGCCGGACAGTGATTGAGGCTCACAAGAGGAGCTTCTTTTTCTTGTCCAACAGATTTATCGGCATTCATAAATTACTTTTGTTAGAAAGGAGCCAAGTTGAGAGGTAACAAAGGCGCCGGCACTGCGAGGAAGCTTCGGTTAATAGCCGTCTGCAGGACAAGGACTTTCACGGAGCGAGATGAGTTTTTTAGACTTCAAAGATCTTTTAAGGAGAAAAATTGGCGTCGTTAATCAAACGCGTAGTCTTTTTTCGCGATTTTTCCCCCATGCGACACATGACAACACGTCGAACGTTATCTCTAAACTTCACGCATCAGTGTACTAATCGATTTTTCTTTCTATCAAACAATATATCGATTTTTAACATTGTATCGGAAGGCACGTGAACGCCGTTCTTGTTTTGGCTCAATGTGCTATAAGTGTCAAATTTAACCGTCCGCTTAACGGAACGAAGCTCGCGTCGAAATTTAATAAATGCGTCGGGCAGTTAAAACCGCATCAAGCAAAATGGCGTCCAAATTTTAAACGCATTTATACATTTCGCGTTGTTTCAGCCACACTCTGTACGTTAACCGTTACCCGTTGAAGATAATTGCATATTAGTGCGAATGCGTTTGTTGCACCATTTCAGTGAATTTTCTTTCGTCAAATCTGAATCACCGTAATTGAATAGTTCCTCATTTGATTTAATTTTTATTGATTTGTAACGTGTATAATGCATTATTTCATGCTGAAAAATGCATAATGCGACAGTATTGAAAATTCCGTTCGAATGTAATTTTTCCTCTATGAATTATTTAATTTTTTTTAAATTGAAAATTTCATATTTATTTTCGCAAAATAAATAAGTTTCAAAAATATTGAAATATTATGTTGTGAAAATTATATCAATACGATTTTCAGACTAATTTTTATTTGTATTTTGGCCGTTATTCACAATAGTAAATAGGACATTTTCCGTAGCCAAATTTTACATAATGGCAGTGCCGTTTATCTTGATAATAGACGGATGCGTGTGGTCTCTGTGCGGTATAAATGCATCCATTTGGGGGTCATTAGGATGACTTTTAAGAACGTTTCTCTTCGCGATATTGGCTGACTTACGTGCAAGACCACATTTCGCCGCCACACAGGAAAACAATTAAACTCTTGGCCCGCTCGTTGGAGAACTTTCCCGGAGAATAGTAAAGAAGAAGGTCCCTTCTCCCACATCTATATATGTCTTCAATCAACTCTTGGCCGACTTTTCCTACCTTCTTGTTCACGTATGGGAAAACGCCTGCCATATCCGAGCAGCGTTTAACATCCGTATATTCATTTTTTTTCCACAGTCGCGATTTTCCCTCAGTCATTTGTTGTGGCCATCTTTTGTCTAAGGATCCCTTTCGCCTACTCCGGTCAAGTGTTGGTCTTTTGTGTCCGATACATTCTTTTCGACTCTTTGATAAATGAACATTTTTTCCTTTATGAGGGTATTTAATGGTGGCGTCAGCAAAAGGTGTAAGCGGTCGTTTTCGTCGTACACTAACCGAAAAAGCGAATAAATACGTATATAGTTTGTTTGATAAACATTATGGGCGTGGGTAGTTTGATGGGCCACACCCGGGTATAACGTGCATTTGATCGATAAAAGCGTTCGGTTTAATTAAAAATAATAACCCTGTGTGTCATTGCGGGGGCCCTATATCCCTCGCTCTCGGTCAACGTAAATAGATTATAATGATGGCGTGCGTAGCCGCTGATATTTGGGAATATCTGTTTTTTCGTTGTATGTATATGAATATATGTTTTATTTAATACGGCTCCGGCCACTTTTCATATTAAAAGTTTAAGCGGTCTCAGCGCTGGCGTAATTTTGCTCGTTCGACGCACACGTATTAATTACGGCTTAGCATTTAGCACTATTTGCGAATAATTAAGATATCATATGTGGGATTATTCAAAACAACGTGACAATCTTTTAAATTAAGTTAATTTGCCCTTTTTTATGAATAATTATTTTTAATGATTAATTAATATTTTATGCGCGAACAATATGCGAAAGTTGTATGAATTACGTCACTTTAAAATACACGACAATTATTATTATAATTTCTGAATATTTTCAATCACTTAATCAAACTCGATCCACTCTCAACGTCACAAATTGTGACTCACAACAAGCCTCATTGAAATTCTCGCGGTCTAGTATACGGTAAATATGTACAGCACTGAGATTGGCCAAGCGCATCCATAATTACATGTTAATGACACCGTTAGGTTAATATTGATCGGGCCTTGTACACGGACGCAAGAGAAGGGGCAAAGGATCTAGGATAGGGGAGGTTGGCCTATACTGTGCGCCTCACCTGTGGGATTACCGGCCAACAAATTGGCCAATCAGTGGGCAGGTAATTGATTTGGAAGCGGGCCGTGAGCACGATGCTCAACTCGCCGTGTCTCCCCGCTTTGCATAATCGCTCTCGGATCCTTCAGCTGGAGGATCGTCGTATCCTTGTGATGTCCGCATACGACATGGTCACATGCATCGCTTTGTGCTGGTGCTATTGCTGGTGCTACTGCTGCTGCTTCATGGGTCCAATTGGTGCAGATTCGATTGTATAAATTGAGCCATGTACATGTACATCGTATGAATATGTTCGTGCCAAATTCGGTTCTACGTCTTGGATCTTAGAAACGTAATCTCCTATTCGAAACTCTTTGATTGAATAAAAACCAATTTTATTTAGAAAATCCAAACAGTTCGTTTGTATTCAATTTATTATATTGTTTTTGACATTAGAAATATGATGAATACGTTTTTATGTATTGATACGAATACGGCGCATAGTATCCAATAGAGATGCATCCGAGCCATAAAGCTAGAACGGCTACAATTTAACTTTGCCCCGCGAAGACGGCTAGAGCTAGACGGTTCGCGCAAAAATAAAATTTGAACAGTAGTAAAATTCTGCGGCGTCTTGTTTTGTTTGAATAAAGGTGGGCCGAGACAGGAGCGAGGAGATCCAATTTTAAATTCGATTCTGGTTGATTTATGTATCCAATAGTAGTCGAGATAAAGTTTAATCCGGGGGCGTCTGCAGCGGCTGCTCGCTTTGCTGGTTGGTCGATGCACACGCTTTGCCGATTGATGTAACGCAATTTGCGACGGAGGGTACGTCTCGACAATATTCAACCAAATTGGTCGGAAAATTGCGACCAACAAGACCGACGCCCTGCCGATCTTCTGAAATATACGCAAACTTCAGGCGCCGAGAAAACAACGGGACGATAAATCGCGACGCCGAGACGCTCCGTGTACCTATGCCATATAAGAGAGTTTACCTATTTGCGATCACTTCGGGATTCAATTCGACGTTTCGATTTCGGTTAAATATTGCGTTTGTAAGTGATATTATTTATTTTCAAATAATTATTTACCGAAATATGAATGTATGAGAACGAACCTATGCGTATACCTAAAGTATAAAAATGTTTTGAATTTATTCCTAACAATTTGAATTAAATACAAATATAAAAATAACATTTAGATTCATAATTTTATGCGAAATCATGTTCAATGAGCAACGCGATTTATTATCAAATTTATAAATATTTTAGTTCAATAAATATTTAGTTCGAAATATTCCAAATCATATTCATAGTAATCGAAATATAATATAATGATTTTTTCAGTTATGAAACTTCATGACAAATTCAATTTCCCTTTTCCACTGATTTCCAATTTTCATGGAAAACGATGCTTCGATTCGACGGCAAGATAGCCGTTCCCTCAGTCTACCAGCGTAATAGTTTTATTAAACATTTATGCGACATATTCATGTATCCGAGCAGCCGCTTATTCGATTCGAACGAGGGCCGAAAAACGGCATTATTTTATTTTTTTATATTGTTATTATACTTCGTGTATTCCGCGTTTCGGTAACTGAATACGCAAATTTGCAAAATCCACGCGGATAAAAAGAAATTTCCCCCCTTTAGCTCGGTCGTCTCGTGTTTTCAGCGAGAACAACGCGAAATGCAATAAGATAACGTTTCAAAGAACCCAGGTATCTCGGGCTTAGGTAGTTCGTGCCGTTGGAGCACTCTTGGCGCGGAGCATATCCAAAAGAAAAACAGAAGTCAATTCGCGAAATTGAAATATGTCGCGATACACGTCGAATACGTTATATATTATATAAACGCGCGATATAAAGGTACGTCAAATAATCTTGCGCTCGTCGTCGGCCACGTTATAAAGACGAATTCGTGCGCTTTGTTTGCCGCGATTTGAATTTGTTGCCAAGTCGTCGTATCACGTTCCCTGTCGGAAAAATATGTTGCGGACGGTTTTAAAGTTTGCCATGTTTGCTCCGCATGACGTGCAATAAATAGCCAAACTTGTAAAATATTTATGAGGCTCATTCATACGTTTTGGCGACAGACCGTACGTGCGATTGTATGCAGCGAGAACGGCAATTTTTCACGTTGAACACATGACAAATTACACGTTGTTCGCACACATAGACGAAAAAATACATTTTCGTATTATTAAATCGGGCGTTGTGCGTTTTTGTGTGTGGTTTTCGTCGCATTGTTTGAATTAATGTAAATGTTTTGCGTTCGAGAATTTCATCTCTTGCGCGAACTTTGGACTTAACCAGTAACATGTTTATATAATATTATACTCATGAATTGTAATATTTATAACATGATTTTTAAATTTGTATATTATTATGATTTTTGTATTAATTTGTTTAATCTGCTTCAAATATTTATGTCTAGATTTTATTTCCATGAAATTGATCAGATTTAGAAACATCTGTTACAAATCAATTTATGATTGTTTGAAATGAAAATAAACACGCAGGTTAAGAAAACTTTTCAATTAATCATCAATTATAATAGATATAGGACAGACTTGTCTAATTTTGTAATGCTAAGCGCTTGTTTGTTACTATTTTGTATTTTACAGTAAAAAAAAAAACAAATAAATGCTATACAATTTTACTCCTATTAAACCTAATGACATAAAAAAATGTAGATCGAAGACTTCGTTGCTCATCCGAATCACACGTGTACTTCACACGGCAAAAAAAAAACAAAAAATCATTGCAAAATATGTTTATGATAGCATCACAAGTGAACGGTTATCAATGAATAATGTCATCATGAATTTGTGTATATCTGGTAAACTTTCGGTAAATATAGTTCTATAAAATACGTTGGCATTCTTTAAAAAAATTAACTTTATTCCAACTATCACCGAATTAGATGTGTCATAGAATTAGACAAGTCTCCCCATAAACAATCGAAAGGCAGGTATTCAAAAAAATATTTTCTATGGTAATTATTTATATTGAATATTTTACACGATACCAAGTTCACTTAAACGACGAACATCCACTTTCCGAATATCGCAAATTCACCGAATCAACTTCATTTACCATTACCGATAATCGACCGAAACGAAACTCGTTTAGCTTTGCGGCAAAGTGCACGCGCCGCGCATCCATTATCGGGCACCAAGTGTCCTCAGCCTCTGCAGCCCAAGCAAGGGAGAGGGCCAGCACGACAGAGGCACCCATGTATGCAGCTCATCCTCAATTTGCGTTCGATATTCGGCTTCGAAGCCTCCTACGAGGCCCTCTACCTGATATGAGGTCGAGGACTCTTCACCTCCCACAGTCCCCACACCGCGGTCGTTGCTGCACGTACACCCCCACGTCTCTTTACCGGTAATGACTCTCCATTCCGGATAATGGATTTTCAATAATAGTTCTGCACGCCTCCCCCTCCCCGCCCTTCTTCTGTTCCCAAGTTCTAAATTGTGTTTACGACGCGCGGATATCGGAGTTTCGGTGGCGAGTTTCCGCAACCGACCGGGTCGAGGCTGCACCCGGTAATTGGCCGCATTGATCATGGTGTTCGTGTAATTCTTATACGGCAAAGTTTGCTCTTTAAGAACTCGAATTAATCGCGGACGTCGCCGGTCGCTGATGAAAGTTTCGGAAATCGAACGTGTATAATTTAGTCGGTCGGTCGGAAAATGCTTCTTTATATCGAATCGTTTTTTTTTCAGTTATTGCATATTGAAAGATTTCAATCAGATGAAAAAATTTTTTTGAGTTGAAAACTTTTTATACTTATATACCGGTTAAAAGAGTTGATCACTTAGTATCGAAAGAGGGAAAATTGATCTTAAGGTAGGAAAAACTTATATACATAAGCATAATGTAAAAATGTTCATTTTTTTTTAATTTCAATGATTAAATTTCAAATTAAAACAAAATTGTTATCACAAATATAATAATTAATTTATTTCAAAAATAAATTTTTTCGCATTGAAAGAATGAATAGAATTTAGATATTTACGTACATGATTCCAAGTTCAATTCGTTCGCTTTATATGCGCGGCGGTAAGGAGTCGTTAGAGTGGGATTTCATTAGGTTTTTCGCTCTCATAAACATCGTTGATGTATGTGCCATGGTGGGTGGTTAAGAATGACCGCTTCTCTAAAACCCAACCCCGCGCCCCGTCACTCGGCCCGATCCTCTTCGCTTTACCGACAATGTATTTTTCTACGGCATTGTTACTTTCCGCCCCAGTGAAATATTTAATCGGCCTCCTATTGCGACTATCTTTTCTTACGTGTTCCCCGTAGCACGATGCCAGCTAGAGAATGAAGACGTGTACAAGGCAGTAAATATCGCGGGCTTTGTTGGCCTTCCGTGGGTTACTTCAAAGAACGGCTTTCCGCTTACCCAATATAAATGAACAGCTTTGTGTGAAGCACTTGATCACAAACCGTACGAAATGAAAAATAAATGTATCGACCTCGGAAGCTGCGTACGGATTAATTAGTCGAAAAAGTTGCGCGAGTCTTTTGCGATCGTCACTACGTGTCGATTTAAAAAAAAAACTGAATTGACAAAAAATTTGAACGGTCGAATAATAAATAAAAACCGCACGATCGCATCGTAAATATTTTCAATCTCATAAACGTATAAAATGACACACTCGCACACCGTATTTTATTTACGATTCGCTTAATAGGTATGAGCATAATATCTGATTGCGTCGCGCACACCACTCTCACTCACCCTCGAAAATATCCCAGCACGGCTCTTTTAAACATGCATGTCGCGCATCGAAAATGCACAGAGACGAAAGGGTCGAGTCCGATTTTAGTATCGGATTTATAAGGGTCTCGATGACCACCCAAGCCCGCCCTTCGAGCGCGCATTCTTCGTCTTGACGACGCGTTTGATGTCCGACCGATATAAACTCGTAAATGCTGCTGTCAACCATTCCGTTTCGTTTGTATATGTATAGAAGGATTTTGAACTCTTTTAATTGTCGTATTATCAATTTTACTACTTATAATTGGCTTTTAAATGATTTCCATAAGATTTTCAAAGCTCATATAATATTCAATGACTATACCGAGTAAATGATAGACTCGCTCGAATACTTTCATGTCCCAAACACGCGCTTTTAACCGAGGCATTTTTTATTCAATTTCAGCCCCATTTGTTCACATGACCGGTGGTAAGAGGCGGTCTTTCTTTGCCGAATTTTCGGTCGACCCACGCGATTGTCGCCAATCGATTGTGCTTTTGTGCCGAGTCGCGTCCGCGTGACGGATGTCGAAAAATGCGCGTGCGAAAGCTCCGACGGCTCGATTATTTATTGGGGCTCTTTTCGCATTCAATCGTATCTATAGGCGCATACGTCGCGATTTATATTCGATTTTCGGCGATTCGACGGTCTCTTTTTCATATTTTTTTCGCCGCTTCGCCTCTTCATCGTGTTATTTATTCTTGCGCGGATTATGCGGCATTTCGCGCGCGTAAAGGTCGCGCGTAAATGCGAATGCGAGGTGTGCTTTGTTGGGTCCGATGGGTTTTATTGAATTTTAATTTGGAATAATGATGCGTGATTATTTTCGTATGAAATTGATTAATTTAAAATTCATAGTTCAGTTCGATCGAACTATATGAATATCAGTGTCGAATTTATAGTCGTAAAATTATTTACAAAAAAATCCTTATCGTATTTTTATTGAGATTATTATTTATAATGAGAATTTTTCGAACTATTGCAAATTATAATAAAAATTGATGCACTTGATTAATTCCATGATAAGAAATATTTTTTATTGTTTTACGATGCCAAATTGGTGGTGTCGTGCAGCCGTGCATTTGTTTTCGCATTTCTATAATGATTTAACGAAAGCATACCGTAAAACGATATGAATATAAAAAAATTAAACCCTCGATAGTAAATACAAATAAAAAAACACGTAAGCGAACACGATTAGATGCATTCGTTGCAATAAATCCATATAGGGCGGAATACGCGTTGTAAAGCGGTATGTAGTTGTAGTCGAGTGGGTGGCTGTATTCCACCCGTCGTACGTACAACTCGCAAATTAATTACACACACCCCCCCAATAAAAAATGGCAATCCGCATGGAAGATTTATTGAGTGGCATGGCCGTGTGCAGCGGTGAAAAACGACAATTTGATTGCATCCTGAAACGCATCGTTGTGTGCACTCTGACGATCAATCGTCGAACGTCAGACAATTATTGCCTGAAACGATTTTTCGAAAAAAAAATACACGTGAATTTCAATACCGTTTGTATTTGTGCTGAATGTGATTTTTGATCGAAAGTGATGTCGGGTGTTTTTTTATTCATATTTTATTTCAACTAAACATTACTAGATGTGATTCAAAATTAAATTGTAAACTAATAATTTTTTAAACAAGTTTCAATGTGCTAAAGTCAATTATTGTATGTAATTTTTGCTTCACAACTTATGTGTAAAAAGAATAATAGACAAGCCTAACAATTGGTTGGTAAATCAATGAACCAGGGAAGCAATGAATCATTCTGTTTTTTCAGTGATGCAATTTGGCATGCTAGTCTTCATCTAACACGTTCGTATCGATAAAAATACAATCGATCCATTAGTCGATCTATTCTCGTTCGGTTAACGTAAGCAAGTGAAATAATTCGGTTTGTGTAAATCGAAAAGAATGCGGTTCGTTTTGGCGTGTGAATGAAAATCGATAAGCATTTTTTTGTTTATGCACGTGTTTACATACGTAAAAGTCACTCTCGCAGTGATTATGGAAAGGTTAATCTCTCGTTTTGTACACATTGCTTTAAATGTCGTTTGACTTTTGAGCGCTCGGTAAGCATTATCCACATTTGCCCATAGGGCTAATGAAACCTTTCGAAAAGGTCAAAAAACCGTGGAGAAAACCATTAACGTGAAATATGATAAAACGTTTGCGTCACGTTGTCTGCTTAACATTTTTCATATAAATTTGCAAGAATAATATTATCGAAATTATTAATTTTGTACATTTCTTCAAATATTTGTTTTGACTCGCTGAAAATTATCATAAGCGCCACAGATATATTTGAGATATTTTCAGGCTTTGTTTATAAATAATTAATGCTTTGTTTACTAAAACATAAATTTCACTATCGACACCATCTGTGATTTTTCGGAAAATTGTTTTCATCCCCTAGACATGTAGAAGCGTTGCGAGAAATTTTCCCGTACTGTGGAAAATCTGCAGTATTAGCAAAGCCTTGAACCAGGAGCGCTGCTGTAGCGTTTCGCACGGGAAAACCTGGATGTCGCTAGTAAGTCATTTCAAAATTGAAAATTTAATTTTGTGCAAAATCCAAGTGGAATAACATTAAATAATTATAAATATTTTCCAAAAAAATCTTTTCGGAACAAAGGGATATTTTTATGAATTAATTTGGTATCGAAAAATATTTCATATATCACATAAAATTAGCTGACGTTGATAGATTTACTAAATACTTTTTTATGATTTCATCACAGGAAAAAATAAACGTTTATAAAAAAAATCTTTGCTTCTAATCGAAACGAAATTTTATGAACATTTTGGATCAACGAATGTTCGGAAAAGCAATTTATTTAAAAGGCTTAGTCGAGGGACCTTTATTAACCTTGGCCTTTATTTGGTCAAAGCATTTCGTGTCGAGATCATTTTTTTAATTGAAACTCACAATGGAACGATTTCTCTCGGTAAAATCTTTTTTCTTGGATTACTTCTATGAATACAAATTGATATATTAGTTTCAATTGAACAAATAAATCATGTATTTAATTTAATTCATATGTGAACTGAATATCGTACAAACAACATCATATTATAATAACACCATTTATTTCAAAACCTGTTTCATCGAATATTGATTTTGGATAATTTCAATATTTACTGGTATTAGATAAAAACGGAGACGCAATATTTATTTTATTTATTTGTACCTCACAAAAGAGGTTTTCGATGCGCGAGTATTGTGAAATATTCTGAGACTTTTTCTGGGCATGCTCGAGTATCACGGTCGATTGGTATCGAAGCGCATGGTTCGATTCCCCCACGAGCTCATTGAGTTGACGGAATGGAAAAGATGCAAAGAAAAAACTTGTCCGTACAGGAAGATAGGAAAATCGAGGGCACGAAAGGAGAAAAGAAAAGCAAAAGATGTTCACGCGAAAGTGAGAAGAAGGGAAAAATTCAAACAAAAGCGCGCTGGGGAGAACAGGGAGTAAAAACAAAATGGTTTGAGAGAACTTTTTAGGAGGGACACCCTAGCATCTAGGAGTCCATATAAAAACCTCCTAAAATAAAGTGAACGAGAAACCTGAAAACATCATTACCTTCATAATTGTTTTGAACGAGCGGTGAAATTATCGAAAACTCTCGTCCCTAAAAAATAAAAAAAAACCTAATTGAAATCCACCAAAAAATTGTATTTGATTTAGTACAAAGCCTAGAAAGGGTTCGTTCACTCAACTTTATTTTTTATTTCGAAACGCGGCGCCGTTAATCTTGTCGAGCCTTATAATACGGCCGCGTCGTTAAAAACCATGAAAAAGGATATTTAATCATAATCGCGTCTCGCCCGCGCCCGTTTTGACAATCGTCAAAATTGTCGAGATAAAATCTCCTTCGCCCGGTGCCATTGTTCCCTTTGTTTCGGCGGCTTCGAGTCGTGAACAATATAAAAGCGGCCATTGACAATTAAATGGTGGGCAATTTGGCGCCAAACTCGACGTTTCCTTAAGCACCTGCCTCCGTGTTCTTATTTATTTTATTGACGGCTCGAAATTTTCAATTGGACCTCCTCCCCATACTCTTCGGGTGAGCCTTAAAGGGATCTACAGCGCAAACTACGCCCTCGGACAAAAGGGGTTAGGGTTAATCGATACCCAAGTAAAGCCATTACGGTTAAATTATGAATTCATATCACAACGGAAAATTGTATAAATTTTCATAATTATTTTCAAATAATAATTAATTTTTGACATTTCCATCGGTACTGTGCGAAAGTATTGTATATGGGTTATGTTTAAGTCTGGAACGGTAGGCCACGCTCGGGGCAAGGATAAGAGAGTTGTTGACGTACAAACACTCAATACACAGATTGTTTCCATAGTGATTCATCTCCCTCTCTTCCCGGTTACCATAGTGAAAATTTCTTCGGGGCATTCGTTGATGTGCGTCGGATGAAATTGCTTGTTTCTCTCGGCTCAGACGCCATTAAGTGTGCCAGAAGACGAAGCGCGAATTTCGCAATTCGTCAAATACAATTTTTTTTTCTGATAAAAATCAAGTGAATATAGTATAAGAATCCATCAAAACGTATTTTTACTATCTGATATAATATATTAGGTGTTTAATATATGCAAAATATACTATTATCATCTAAAAAAATATTTTGTTCACATCTAAATGCGAACTTTCGGACATTTTTTTTTATCAGATTCGTTTTGAAAATAAATTTCATCCGAATTTGCGAATTCTTAAGATATTTCATAATTAATTATTGCAACGCGATATAGCCATAATATCTCATCATTATGCAATCAATGCGTGATTCATACGAATACGTCAAACCCGCTTCCACTCTCATTGTACGTAATAAGCAACCGCCCCTACCGAGATTTTTTCAGAAAGCATAAAGCCGCCAGTTCGAGACCTGACTTCGGCTGAAATTAAAAGCGGTAGTGGAACTCCACTTATAAGTTAGCTATCAGAGGGCAGACGGTCGTCGGGGAATGGGGACATGTGGATGTCGAGAGGTGCACCCATCCCCCAGCAGCCATGTTGTCACTATGGAGACCTTTGAGAGACCCGCCGAGAGGGAATATTACCTGTTTCCCAGTTGAGCGATAACAGGGACCCGACTAACCATCGCGCCCGTGTCAAAAGATAATATTTTTTGCTCGGATAAAAATTTTCTTCGAAAGAGCCGGCCACGTTTTTTGCGGAATTATTCGCGAAAATAATGATCGCTGTCGGCAATGGAATAATGCCCGTTCCCAGGGCGACGCTATTTAATTCGGGCTTAATTTTTCGTTTCGTGTCTTTTTACTATCTATTTTTTTGTCGGTTGTATGTAATACGTGCGAGTTTGACGCATAATTGAAAATAAAAATGAATTCTCTGTGGGACTCGTATTTATAGGGGCGTGTTGATGAAATTCTTAGGTTAGTGTATTATTGCTGAAACGGAACACTTGTGCAGAACTTGAACAAATAACCCTCCTTTTCACGGTGAAATGATCTTCACGCCCGAACTATTAAGCGATTTGAACGACGAAAATTAGACGCCAAGATGAGAGTATGATATACATAGGCGATGACAAAACGCAATTATAGTTATATCCATTTATTTTGACATACGATATATAATAATATAGTGTTAATGTAATTATTATATTCATCAAATAATTATTTTTCAAATCTATATAATGTGTTTTATATAATTTGTTATATAAAACACAAATTATTCATAATATTTACTGTTCAGGCTATCACAAAAACTGGTTTACAGTTTCAAAAAATATTAATTTTATTTTCAACTATTCAAAAATATTTCGTTCGTATAAAACTATTGGAAAAGCTTTTTCCGCGAATCATATAATTTTCAATACAAAGAGAAACTTTATCCATATACTCTATCCCTTTCCATGGAAACAAATTAAACCGTTTCCGATAAATGGCCATTATTAATTTTCCATCCATTATTTGTTTGATATGTAATTTTTCGTGTAGTACACAAGTGAGTCTGTTGGGCGAATGCTGCCGTTCACATAATGAAATTCTGCGGCTTTGCTTGAATGTCAATCGCAAACAAAGGGACTTGTCAAATTTTAAATTAAAAACTTTCGATGGAGGGAAATTTTGTGAAACATGATTTTAATAACGTCTACGTTACTCTTTACAAGCAACCGTAAAAAATCTACAAAAAGTATTGAACATTAAAACTTCAATAAAAATCATCAACACCAAAAAAATGCCACCGCTTAACATATTTATATCTCTTAATTGATCATTCAAAGTGTTTTCATATTTATTTGGCTCAAATATTTCACTTACATTTTTTTTCAATATTCGCTCATTGTGTAATATGCAATATTAAACTTTTACTGTTCGCTTCGTTCCATCGACAAATAATATTCTACATCAAATTTAATGCGGTTTCGGTCGCTTTTGACACACACGTTCGGTTTTCCCAACATTGATTGGTTATAGGCATTGAAAAGCGATGATTTTAATATTCGGTATAAATGAAAGATCGGAAATTGTTACGTAATATTAAAATTCACTCTAAAATTGAACTCGATTTTTTAATTATTGTTTGCTTTCGATGAAACCAAACTAATTAAAACAAAAATTCACTTCTGATTTTAATATTTGGTTAATATAATATATAAAAATCTAGTTAAATGTGAAATGAGCGTAAAAGTTTTCCAATAAAGTGGTGTAACAATCGTTTAAGAATAAAATAAAATCTTTTTTTGGATTTTAGTGGTGCGAAAGATATCGAATGAAAGATTATAATGTAATAAATAAAGTACGAGTGAAACGAAGCAAAAAAGGGTCTAACGTTACACCGAACGAGAGAAAGAGGCAAAGTGGCGGACGTATTGAGTGTAAAATTACACATAAAAAGGGTAAACGCGATGGTTTTTCTCCAGTAAATATCTATAGCTCGTAAACGGTCGGTTTTACGGAAAAATAAGGAAAACGCGAAAAAGGTTTTATACGAAAATGATACAATACAACTTAATAGATTTTCGGAGAATTTGATTTTATACCACCGTCGATTTTTCCGTTCGTCGGTACTCAACACAATGTGGATACGTACATTAAAAATGTATAGTACCGGTCAGAGACGGGAAAACGTTATTACTCGACCAGCGAGCATCAAGTAAGAGCTTAAGTAGCAGTGTCGTGCTCCGAGGTCCTCGACTGCCATCGAGTCGTTGTCTTTCGATTCGAACTCGACCTAAGGGGACACATTTCCGTCTGACTTGACACCGGATGCAATTTTTGAGTCCGGTTCGAAAGGGACTTCTCGTGTATGACGGTCACACTTAAGAGCTCCACTCGAAATAATTGTTTTTCTACGGATGCGTCGTGTATTTTAACCGAAGAACATCTTCTAAAATTTTGTTTCGAAATATTTTTTTTTTTATTTTGATAATTTATTAGAATCGTCGCTGCATTGACTGTTTCCTGGAATTAGTCAAGTTTTTAGCGCGGTGCGGGCGAAGTTTGCGAAATAAAATTTATATACACGTAACAAAGTTTCTTTTGTGACCGAGAAGGACGGAAACAATTTCTCTTTGGGCGATAAGATGATGGATGTGTTTCGGTAGCGTTATCATTCAGTCGGGTTTCGTCGAAATCTTCTTTTCGGAAGGCTTCGAGGCATACATTTTCATTTTCGCGGGCGGTTGTTCGCCGACCGAGAGTTTTCTTCGCCGGTCGAGTTAATTGTTTGCGAAGTTCGAGTTAGCCTTCTAGGTTTATTTGTAAGTAATTACCGGGTAACTTACTGAAGAAAGTTTGGATACCGACTAGAGAGTGGGACCTGATTCTATTAGCGGAAAAACGAATGCATTCTCGGTGTTCAGATAACCGGAAAAATATATTGAAAATTTATATCGCCAAAAATATATAAATGATACATTTTGACTAATTTAGAAAAACAACGAATTTTTCTTTCGACCTTTTCATTGTTAAAAAGTTTTTCATAGGTTAATTCAATATCGTAATGATTATTTTTTCAATTTATTTAAGAGTAATAAACTGATATTGAAATTTTATTTTTATAAATTTGATGAAAAGTTAGTTATTCTATTTACAAAATAATTATTTAAAATTATACATATTTTATCGTCTTATAGTTCGATGAATTAAAATACAAACAACACCATTTAATGAAAATTCAATGTTTATCTTCGTCTTGTATTCAAATACTTGTTCAAAATTTTTATTAACGTAAATATAAAACATTATTACATAGATTTTAGTTTGCGTTATCTGTTTATTTTTATTGGAGCGATCGAATTATTTTAATATTCGTGAACATTTTTGAACGGATCAGACAACAACGTTTACGCAAACTTCCTTTGAAGATATACAAAAATATTGATTTTGAATAAAATTTAATTTGCAAGCCAAAAAAATTTTACACACAATTCATAAAAAAACGATGCGTTCAATAGCGTTTATAGCGAAAAATAAATGCAGTCGTCCACCAATTATTTATTTGCGAGGCAATACCGCGTAAGCCGGAGTACTTTATGCGATTGGCAATTAAATGGAGATTTTTCGAGCGGACGACCTATTTATGCCCCCTTCCAAATACCACATACAACAACAATAACAATGGGAACATCAATATATTTCAGGAGAGCGGCGCGGAGGCCTTGTTAACGGCGAAACAATTATTTGAGGATTAGCGTCGTGCTCACTATTGCAAAGAGTTTCATTGTACACTCGAAATAATTGGAGGGAAAATCCGCGTAAAATTCGAACCTGCCCTTGCGCCAATTTCATTTCGCCTGTCGGGTCTAAAATGGAAAATGATCGTAAAAAATGTACGCTGTCTGTTTTCTGAGATTAAAGCGTGGGCCGAGTAATAATACACGCTGCGAAAAGCGAAGACGTACGATAATAATCGGACGCCATTAAAAAAAGATCAAAAAGACGGATATACATTTATAAAATTTAATTAAAAACGCTATATAACGGCATCAAACACATGGTATGATCGCGTGCAGGACGTCGCCTCCGAAGGCGCATATCTCAACGTCAGCTCTTCTTCCTTCCTCGGCCAGGAGCTGGAGTCGGAGTCGGAGGCTCGAATTTCCACCATGGCCAGACGGGTCCAACGTCCGGATCGTCTCCACGTGACAGACAGCGAGACGTGGCCCCATCATTTGTTATCTCTGGGTGACAGTCTATTACCCGCAGTGTGGAGCGCCATGGACCCCATACCCTGTGGCCGCGGTACAATGGCCCGTTGTATACCAATCGGGTGACGGGAAATTGTTTGATGGCCTTTTATTACACGGGGACGTCGTTGTTTATGTCGTGGAAACGACGTGTTCGAAGTTTATTTTTCATACTTGGAAAATTTCTTGATTTTCATCTCTGATACAAAATTTCGAATTGAGCAAATTGATATAAAAAAAATGTAAAATCACTTTAATTCAAATCGATCGATACAATCAATGAATTTACCCGCAAAACATTGATATTGCAGATATTCTATAATAAAACGTTGTATCGAATTGAAAAATTAATTACATCGCCGCCATTGAATCTTTGTTGCGGTCGGCCGGCAGTCGCGACGCCGAAGTATGCAAATTGATAATTTATCGAGGAATTTACGGTTTGTTTGTCCGTAAGCCGCACGAACGGGAGACAGACGAGCAACAATGTGACGGGGTGGACCGGGTGGCAATGTACATCTCATCCTTGGTCACGGTCCGCAAACCCGGTGGGCGGGCAGGGGGTGGATTAAGGGTTGACGCGCTGATTAATGACGCTAACTCCGTGTCGTTGTACGTATCCACCGCCGGGGCCGGGGCGGATAAGTAGGGGTTGAGGTCGGGTTCGTGATGGCCACCGTCTCCTCGAATGTGCCTTCATTGTTTTTGTTTTGTGTAAAATTAACCGAGTGCACGAGATGAACATCGGCGGAGGATGCGTTCGAGGGCGCCTAATGAGGGTGCTCGGCGTATAAACGGGGCGTGTGTTTGTGCTCCGTTCTAATTATGCGGCGTGTTGCTTTTGATGTGTTCCATTTTTTTTTGTATCGTATGCCAGATTAATTTCGTGCAAATCTGAAGATTTTATTTTTATTGTGATTTTTTTTTTATATAGAACAATTATTGTGAATCTTTTACGTAGGGTGTCTACTGAATTATATTATTACATTTTATTATGTTCCGAGAAAATTTATTTTTCTACAAAACCTATTATGTGTATCAATTTTTATTTTTCTTTGTCCATATTGAAATTTTCGCACAACAATACTCAGTATCATTATTTATTTTATTTTGAACAAAATTTAATCTAAACGTATTTACTTTTTTATCAATATTGAAAATTTTGAAGTGAACGAGTTTGAAACATTTAAGCGTTGTTGATGCTGAAATAGATTTAATTACGACGCATTCAGTTCACGTCTAGCAAAATATTCAGAGAGGCGGACGAGTGCGCGCGTCTGGGCTAAAGTTGTACATAGGTAACATTGTTTTTGAACTATCTGATAGTTAAACTGCGACTTATGATGTTAATTTAGATTGTGAACCGAGAGAGTTACATTGGAAATTCACAAGTGTCTCTCGGCACCCCTTAATTTGCCGTGTGTCCTTCAACTCGTCTCTCAACTGAAATTATTTGCTAAAGATATAAACAAACCCGTTCAGGTGAATCGATAGCTAATTTAAATCCGATGTACCTTTTTTCAGTCGTTTCATTCGCGTGCACACACTCGTAACAGTCGCATAAACGCAGACGTAAAAGATTTTACAGCCGTGTGGTACGCGAATATAAAGCTGCAATCCAAAGCTATCCATCCGTTCATAATGTAAACGTAAAATTCAATATTGATGCATGTGGGAGTTGGGGAGAGAGTCCTTTTATTGGTTTATTTTTATGGATGCCTCGGATCTCTTTATTGTGTCGATATCTTTGAAATCTTGCGGAATTACGTTCGGCGTCGTTCGATTTCTGTTGACGACGAACGTCGATGTGATATTTTAATAAGGTTTTCAATTCTTATTGGGAAATAATCTTTCTGCGATTTTCTTTGACTACCGTCGAGACGGCGTTCTTGGAAAACTTTGTGCTTTGTACGAGACTTACTCATATTACGAATACAAAATCGGAAAATACACACGAAAAACTTGGCGTAATTTCGAATAATATAAAAATCTAGTTTAACATTTAAGATATTTTGAATTTTTATTTATTTTCTCAGCAGATAAAAACTGATTTTGATTAAAGTTTATAAAATATTCAGAAGATATTTGTAGTTAGAAAATCATATTATTAAAATTCTCATTTTATTATATTTCAAATTGAAATTAAATAATTTTCATCATTGAATAATATATGAAAATTTTATCAAATTCATAATTATTTGCGCCAATAGTACTAAGCATTTCTTATGAAGTTTGCAACATAATAAATACAGCTCATATTATTTTGATTTATTTAAAATCAAAATTGAAATGGATATTCGAATTCAAAATTTCACATCTATTATACGAACTATCGAGTGTTCATTATTGAACGCATCGCCAATTGTTAAGCACGCGTCCAAAATATCACCTCGTCGCCCATTTGTATCGGCGTGAAAGCTCGCGCTTCTCCTGTCCGCAGACCGATATATAATTGTTGTTAACCGAATTTCGGAAACGTTGTTAATTATCATCTGATTAATATGCGTGACACGGGGAATGGATTACGGGGGCGGGCGCCCAAATGAGCATTTATCTCGGCGCGAATTAATTAGAACGGCACCATCGCGCTATACGCGCGCGCACACAATGTGCCAAAACACAATATGATAATACACAATATGAAGATAATACACGTCCACATACATGGAAATAGGTGCTGTGATACGTAGATCTAGACAGATACAGTGAGTATCGGGTTTCTTTCCTTTGTGCTAATGGGTGTTTCGAAGACGCGGCGTGACAGATCTTAAAAGGAAACCAGCCCTTTGATTAGACATCACATTTCCAATCAGCCGCCATACGATACCCCAGCATTGGGAATCCCTTTACCACCTTTACCTTTACTATATGCTTACCGAATTAGAGACTTTTGATTTGTGATATTATGGAAAATTCTTTGAAAATCATTACGCGAACTCATCACATTGTTTTAAAGATCAATTTTGAATATGAACACTTTCGTATGATTTTATTAATAGTTTAACTTGAATTTATCACCGCCGAATATGTGCTATTTGTAGACAAAGCTCCCGAGTACAATCAAAGCCTTCAGACGAAGCCTACATAAAATGAATAGGCGTTTGTATTACGTAGGTAGTCTTTGCGAGTTTTGCGCAAAGAACCGACACGCCCGCTTTCAGGCATTGCGCCAATTTTGGTGCGGTGCAGTAGGCGGTTTCTCGGCTCTCCAATGCGCTTTTTCGACGAATGAAAAGCTTCAGTCGGTTCCGAAACGAGCCTCTACGAAACAACGAAAGTTCTATCTTGCTTATACGGAAGACTGTAGACGGAAGATTTAATTTTATTAATTCAATTCGGAGATTCTCAAAATCGTGAGCGCGAGAAATTGATAGAATTTTCACGACTGTTGCATCATGATGTTGTATAGAAATCGGGGCGCATTCGAATTCCACAACACATAACCGGTAATAAAAAGAAGTAAATGCTCTTATTTTGCGTAAATTTTGTTTTTGTGCATCGTCAGTAGATAAGCGTGGGCCAGGAGCATTTCGCAACGTCGATATCGACTCGGCTCTATGCCAGAATGCATTCCGTAAGTACGTAACAAACAGAACGTACATACGAGTACAACACGCGTATTCGCGACGATTTCGTCCACGAAAAACGAACACTTTTCAGTTTGCTTGTTTTCCGAAAGCTACGTGCAATTTGTCCGCATTAAGCTCACAATGTTGCTTTTGCCAAAACATTTGATTGTTGCTTTTTAACAAATAGTTGTTCTTTAAAATAAACATCAACATATGAATTTGTTGAACATAAAAATAATTATTGAAATAGTATTGAAAATATTTGATTGTTTGTTTTGAATATTTTGAAATCCAATTGAGTTATTTAATTAATCAAAATAAATTATATAATATTATACTTAATTTTGTAGTGAAAATAACGTTAGTTTAAATAATTGAGCTTTTATTTTAGTTTTTGATATATTAATTCGAATTCGTTCATATTATGATTCATAGATGGCAACATATTATTATATGTGCACCCAATCATCATAAAATAATTTTATTTGATTAATACGTTTAATTGCATCTAAATATTTCACAAAAACTTTTATATTCGGAAAAAAAAAAAAAAAATTGTCATATTAAATCTATTCAATTATAAAAAGATGAGTTCAAACGAACGATCATTTAAGAATTCATCGAAACTTATTTCAAAAAAACTTTTCCCCATTGAAAATATTTTTAACAGACCGCACCGACCACCTTCACGCACACCGATAAAACAGAACTCAAACCTGACACCCGCGTAGAATCGGGCGAGGTTTTCCCACAGCGGTTGCGTCACAGGAGTCGGCCTAGTTCCGCGATGGGCATGACCCACATGGGGCCACATAGACCCCATATACGTATGTCGACATGCACCGGCGAAGACGGAAGGAGTGGGCGCCGCCCGCGCTGGCAGCCAGCCACCGCGGGCCACGCCTAAAGCCGCCCACCCAGCCCGCCCAGGGCCGCATTGGTTATTATCGGCGGCCAATTGACACCAATTCCGACGGCCATTGGGCGCGTGATAGCCGCGACGGTGACGTCATCGATGTCACGCGTGATGTTGACAAGACGTGTGCCCAGGGTCAGTTCGTAAGGGCTCGTTGAACGATGGCTGAAGAGGGGGTCTTGTCGCGGATGATGGATTTGCCGTGTGAAAATTAGGTTGGGTCGAATATCGGTTTGATTGTGACGTGTGATATGATGAGCTTTGTCAGATCTTAGGGTGATTAGGGTGGATTCTGCGAGGTGTTATTATGGCGGTTGTTGCGGAGATGACCCTTCGATTGTCCCGCGTGGCCGGTTGATAAGCCTTTTTGGTTGTGAGGGTCGCACGTGTGATAATTTGGGGGTTTTAGGGATGAAAGCGAGATAGTTCTTGAGTTTTAAAGTACACGATGCGTTAATAATTTTGTGTATTAGATGAATAATTTTGCGATTGAAATGTATTGTGAAATATTATAATAAGCGTTGAAACATGAAAATTTAAGCTTCAAACATCAACGATGAATTCATATGGTGAAAAATTTCAGTAACAAATGATTTTGAATTTCACACTAATCCCTATACATTATTAAATGCTAAAATGCATTTTCGTAAAATCCATTTGATTGAAAGTGCATTTTTCCAGAATATGAAACAGCACATTGTTTTCAGCCTGTGTATGACATCAGATTTACCTGAATTTCTAAGCGAGTTTTAATGGAGTCGAACTTCATAATTCACACCCCAAACCCATATAGCCGCGCCACAAACACATACAAAATACATGCACAACGTGAATACGTGCAGAGAACCTCGCAGAAAATCTTATATACAAACAGGCCGCAGATGGAGCGGGTTTTGTGGCGAGGATACCGTCCGCAGCCGCAAACCAAAGGTAAAGTTTAATTAGATCGCAAAAACCCACAGGTACGTGTACGCGGACACACAAACACTTGAACATGCGCACATTCGAAATTATAAATACACGCACAAAACTATCTGGCCATCTCGGAGTAAATCCGTCTCCAATACGTTATCGAAGCGCAGTCGGTAATTGCAATTGAAGCTATCTGGCGAACAGTTGTCTGCTTAATGCAAATATTGTGTCGGCCGATAAAAAGCCTGGAATGTAGATCTGTATTATTCATATATAAATATATGAGGGGGTGGTTAGAATCGGCACCCATTCACCCGCTCAGTGAGCTTGGGTCTCGTTCCACGGTCTCCCTCAATAAGCCGTGATAGAATTTTATCATCCACATCACGTGTTTCGAATTTTCTCCGAACAGTTCAATAAAGTTTATTATGTGCTATCCCGAAAAAGTGGATTTTGCCTTCCGGAAATATTTGATTTACTTTGTATTCTACTTTTGGATAGTTGGATGAGGAACCGCCGCATGCATTTCTTACATGTCAGTTGTCGTACGCTTTTACGGGTTTTAATAAAACGTACGGAAAATTTTACGTATCCTATAAATAAATACACGTGTAGCTGAAAAAAAATTTGAAATATATCATCAATAATTTATTTATGTATTACATTTTTTTATTATTTTTCTTTGTTTCAGGTGAGTACAGTTTTCTTTTGATTCTACAATATTCAAGTAAGTGAAATTAAATGGGTTTTTTTATGTCATGTGAAATATATATTTTTTCTAATCGATAAAAAATATTGAAAGTAAAATTATTGTTAAAGTATATTTAGCAACTTAAATAATTCACATGACGATTTTTTCTTATTTTAATGTAAAATACGACATTTTCAACCGTCAGAGATTACAAATAAAAAAATTACACGTAGAAAATTCGGCAAAACAAAAACACGAAATCAAACAGCCCCGTAAAAATTTGTCGATCTGGCGGGACGCTTTTCCATTATTTTTCCCCTCGGTGGACTTTGTTAAAATTTTCGTTCCGTTGAAACACTCACGGGTGCGTATTTCACCGGCATACAACTGTTTTTCAGCATGCGAATGTGTATATGTATCCGCTGTCAATTGCAACGGCGGCTTGTGCAACGTGCACACGGTGCATTTGTTTACACCGGTGTATGACGCGACCCGCAATAATATACAACTGACCGTTCGATGTTTATGTTTTACTTTATACATGTTTGAATATATATTTTAACGCGTGTATGTGCTCGATTGAATCGGTCGGAGTCTATGGAACGTTCGCATTTAATAGATCCGCGTTGAAGTTCGCGGTGAATGTTCACCTAATAACGGTTCGATTAATAAATTTTCGCTTAATAAAACACTTTCATATACAGCGGATCTAATGAATAAAATTTGCATGAATATAAAAGCAAGCCGGCGCTGGTTTCTTTATAAAAGAGTCGATTTTAAAATAATTCTAATGAATTTTCCCGGAGAGCTTTATCAGCTTGTACATATCTAGATTTCGAAATTTATTCAACACTATAATCTTCGGAGCGGAAAATGCGCGCGCGTGCAAAACTGAAAATATTTCACGCGCCAAGTGGACGGTGACCAATAATTGTTGCCGTTTTTTTTATTTTTTGAATTTTTTCTATTTTTTTCTCTGTTGGTCGACTCTATCGGGTCGTTTTACATTTGAACTTGTTAATTTTTATGCGCAGAATCGACGGCTGCGGAACGGTAATATAACGGACGCGCCGGGTACAAAAGCGAACCGCAAAATTTATCGCACGTGTACCACGTGCCGTTCTAAATACGAACCAAATCGATTCGTGTATAATGTATATAAAGCATTTATAAAACACAGAGGAAATAATAAATGTTCCATCGGAGCGTATGAATTAATTAATTAGTTGATCGTGGATGGCGAAAAAAAACGTTCTTGTTGGAAAATCGAAGTTAATCTACGGACGTTTTCCGTTTAATAATTATCAAGGGCCGGATCCCGGGGATATAAAACAATTAAGCACTCCAGTATACTTTTGCCCGAGTGATGTTCTCAGCGTTCGCATTTATTATTTCCCGAAGACTACTTCAGTAAATAATTCGGTGCTCTTCAAATTTAATTAAAAACATCATCCGGCCCTCCCCTCATTCTCTCTTTTTCCGTTCCCCTTGCCTGTGTTCGGCCACTCGAAAATTAATCACAAAATTCTTCGGACAATGTTATCCGATCAATTTTTTCGCAGCTTGGCCTCGCGAACGCGATGTGCCCAGTATATTAGAATTGATCTGAATCAATTCCTCGAGTTCGGTTCCGCTTTTTAATTACCGGAAGACCCCGTGGTTCGACTTCTTCCAATTTACAAAGTTGGCTTTTTTCTTGTTGTCGTAGAATATTGGGTTTCGATGGAGTTGAATTTCATGCTAGATGTCGACAATAAAAGTTTTACTTGCCACGTATATTTTTTGAGTAATGAAATTATAATAGTTTATTTTTAATTGTGTGTAAGTTTTCGCGATCCTTGATTTTTGAATTGTTGTAATTATTTTTTTTATCTAATATAATGAATATGATAATTGATTTCAATAATTTTATAATAAGGAAATACGAAATATGTATTTGTAAGGAAACGTTTAGAGCCTTTTTGTATACGGTGGCACAGAGCACCGAGCAATTATTCGAAGCTTAGAGTATGTCTGTGTAGTGCAAGTGTGGTCGAACGTTTTCCATTCGATTTAAATTAATTTAGAACGCGAGTTTCTTATTTCCTTCCTCTTGTTCACGGCTTCACTGCTCGTACCCAGCATCCTCCATTTTTCACCACTTCCTCCCCGCGGGAGCTTTAAGAACACAACAAATGCTCCATTCTCCATCTAGAGGCTTATACAACCTCCTCACCGTTTCCCAACCCTCCGGCTGCTTACTTTGCTTCTCCGTTCCGCGGCAGACAACTTACAATTATTTGCCGAAACTTACTCAAAATGTGTTTGCGGAATTTAATTTCGGCCGCGCGCCCAAAGATTGGTATTTATTTTCGCTTGATTGGTTCCGCAACACTTTCTCTTTCTCTGCAAAGGCGCTCGGCGGAATCAACAACTCTGTTCTCGGTTGTGCACTTGATTTTTTTTATTTGTTTTCGGTTTAATTAGTGTATTTTTGAAAGTTCCAGTAAGGCTTCTGTTTATTTTTCCTTATTAAAAAGTTTCGCGTTTTAATCGACTGTGAACGAGGCCTCATAAAAATTTAATTGCTTTTGTAATTGAAATATCGAAAAACTTTTTTTAATTTTATTTTTTACTCCAAAAACATCGCAAATATTATAAACGAATTTTTTTTTGTATTTTTTAAAATTCTGCGTGGAATTTTTTTCATGATAAATACGACACGTGCCGCCGTAAATGAAAAATTTTCTTTAGAAAATTGTTTGACGATTTCACCGTGTCTTCATAAAAGCAAGAAAACGAATTCATTTTCGCAAAGTGAAAAAGATTACGAATAACATTTTCTTTTAGTATTGTTTAAGGCCTTGCTAGTTTCATACAAAGCTAAAAATAAAAATAAGAATAATAATAATAATAATAATAATGACATAAAATATAGACGTATCTCCACCATTGAACGCAATCTCCAACGAAATCGTCAAGTTTTTCCAAACCGATAATAATAACGGCCATATCAGATAATTACGCCATCCCGTAGCGTTGAGACCCCTCGATCCTGCGAAACTATTCCGATATCGAAACACGCTTTCAGCATCTAAAGTTAGAACAGTGCTGTGGGGCGGTCGCGCCACTATGGTGGCGACGACGCCGCTTCAACTCCCGTTTAACTAATTAATTTAGATATTGAATTGGGCGGGGGCGGAGGATGTCGGGTGTTGTGGACCGCACACAAACAAGAATTATCTGCGTTTCCTTTGAGGACGCGATTTCCGCACATCACAGACGACAAGCCGCACTACATCCGATAAGCCTGCGGGGCTATTAGTTAATGAATTTCCAATCCGGATGCGATGGGATGCACGACCGCCCATGGCCGCCCACCCGCCCTGTTGCGGTTGTTGCATTCACGGATTGTTGTTGGGCGCGTCGAACGATCATTTTTGTTATTTTTCGTGTCGTTATTTATTAGAGATCAGATAATCAATTAGAGAGTTCCTTTCTTTGAAATGACTAATTGTTGAGTTATTTTTTTATTACCAATGCATATATAATTACCGAAAGATCTCGATAAATGCCTCTTTATATATAAAGTATTTTGAATTAGTCAACTTGTGGTATAGCAGTACGCTGCATGGATTGTCATTCATAATGACGATAGTTCAAGCCGCGGAGATGGCGAGGGTAGATTCCGTTTTTAACAACTACTCGATCGTTTTAATTTGGGTATTCAACCATTAGACTCAAAAATGAGAGTTTAATCCTTCATTGATGAGACGATTTCAAAAAATAGTTTCGATTTCTCACTCTATCAACCGCCGTATATGTGCCGACGTCGGCAACTATTGTATTGTATCGACAACTGTTGTACGCGGTAGTCGGTGATTGACACACGAGTTTGCGAGTTTGAATCGGCCCTCCTTCTTTTTCCACACCTTTACACTATTCATAAAAATGTCATATCAAAAAAGACCACCAACAAAATCTCGCCATGTTATAGCACCCGTTGTCTCATCACGTTCCTATATATAATATGTGGGAAAAGGACTTGTCCAGATACCACCAATCAAATGACAAAAGCACGGGAAGTATTTTGAATGCTTCGTAGAAAATCAATGATCAGATTCCATGAATTTTAACTATCTAAATTTTAATATATATCGACTGCAGGTGGTAGGTGTAACGTAATGCGAGTCGGCAATATATTGTGCCGTTGTCGCTTAAGGTTCGGCCGCTAGAGCCGCAATATCCGGGCGCGCCGCTTAGCCCACGTCTTATCCCATAGCCATTATCGGGATAAAGTTGTGTCATTTAAATTAAATAACATTCGCGAAGTACAACCGAAATCATTGCCATTCGTCTGCCGTTCGAGAATCGGCAATATCCCCGAATCGAAATTGGGATTCGATCGGTCGATTCACGCGCATTGATACTTATGCTAGGATCGTTGATTTTACGCGAGTCTCCGTTCGTTTTCATCCCATATCTACACCCTTGGGATATTGTAGTAATCTGAGGAGCTTGCACCGACTTATCGAGAAAAGTTTGTTAATGAGAGTTCTGAAAAATATACCCGGGGCGAGTTCGGTTGGTCGAGAATCTTTCGCGAGATTGACGTCTACTTTTATATCCCGTCGTAATCCGCATTCGCATCATATAAGAAATTTAATTAGAGCGAGTATATCGGTTTAGTTTTGAAAGTTTGATTAAAAGCAAAGTGAGGCGATGTCTTCGTATTCTGAACGGTCGGGTAATATATTGAATCGGAGCCGTTTCATCGTTTCAATAATATTGCTGAAGACTTGCGCTACCGTTTTTGAGCTTCAGATTCAATTATGGTCGTGTTTGCTGCATCAAAACTCAAACGAATCAATAATAAACAGAGTGCATCGAATTCTCGAGCGATACCAGTTTGCTCGTCCGAAGCAAACATATCTGATCAAATAATAATATCGCTACATTATATTTCATATTATTATTGATACTGGATAACGCTGTTGCAGTGTTATTAGTTTTTCTCCGAATACGCGTATATTCATTCTGGATAGAAAATCATATAATAGTAAATTAAAACTGAAAATTTAATATTATAATATATTTCGTGTTTTTAAACATCCGAATGTATAAATTGCTATCGAGTGAAATGCTTTTTTTATGTGAATTGTTCATTGGAGAACAATTTTTGATGAACGTATTTTAACCCATCATCCCTTTATGAAGTTTCAATTTTCTGGTCGGGTGCATTTTAGGTATTTATTTCAATGGGTTCGGAAGCACAATACTCTACCATATATTAACAACATGTTTCGAACAACGAAATATTTCGAATTATGGTTACATAATAAAATTTGAAATCACTGAACACTGATCACCTACATCGTATACACCGTATAGTAAAAAAAAAATTAAATAGCTATCAGTGGAAAACTCTTGGAATTTTTATCAAGTTAATTGGTATTGAAAGATGAATACTTCATTTATCAAAAAATCTATTATCAAAATCAAATAATTTAATAAAACAATAAATACAGCATATCAAAAACTATTATTGTCTGAAAGTTTTTACTTCTCAGTAACCGTTTCATCTTTCCGCTAGCTCTGCACCGAATATCTACCGCGAACGTGAAAAATTCGTCTTTCCGTTTTCCTCCTGCACTTTTATGTATTTTTTCTACTGCGGAAGAATAAGTATCTAATGATGAAAAATATGGCATTAATGTCCGTGTAAGATGTTATTAATCGCAGTAATTTTTCTCCGTTGATATTTTCTATGAGTCTAAGCAGAAAAATCCCGATAAAAGATATGCTTCATACTTTTTTTCAACACTGTTTTGATTCATTGTATTACATTCGTTGAGATTTGTCTCAGTGTCATAATTTTCAGCAAGAAAGATATAGCATACGCGTTTTTTTATATTTTTCTTCTTGTTTCATTCACAATTGAAAATTTTATTTTTTATATATTTATTTTAAATTCAATAAAAGATAATCCTGCAAAATTCAATAAACTGCAAATAAAATATGAGTTTGATGCCTTAATAACAATTAGCGGTATTTTCTATATTTAAATTATTCGATTAGTGCCTTAATATACACGCGAAAGATTTAATGTGAAAAATCGGCTGAGAGTTCAAAATAATAGATGTGTGCAAGTCTAGAGAATGTCGCACGATATACTCGAAGGAAACGGGTCGTTTCAGCGGTTTTCTGACTTTTGGCCTGGAGACCGGTGATAAATGCTTGCAGGGAAACTGAACCTTTTCTATACACACACATATTTGCAAAGTGTAGGCATCCGAGTGTTTGTACGAGAGTCGTTAATAATGCTCAAAACGAATCTGCATAAGCAGGGCTGTGAGCCAAGCGGCTGGAAGCGATAAAGAAGACGCTTTTCGATTTTTGCGAATCGGCTCTACTCAGTGGAATCTTTTTTTTTCAAAACTTAGAATTTATATAGATAATTTGAATACTATAAGTGCAATGGTTGAAATTTATAAGGTAACGTGAAAAGTATGTGCGTTTTATATTAATTTTGCGTTCATATAATATATGAAAAGTTACCGAGTATGAACAAACCAGTCACTATTTTCAGGTGAATATGAAGCATGCGGAAAATTTGTTTCATATTTTATTATTAAGCGCAATATATTATGTATCAAATATGCACAACCTATCAAAACATTTTCTAATTTAAAACGTATTAGAAGAACATAATAAAGGTCGTGTGATTTATGAGATTTTTGAACGTGATTCACTAATATTTGTTGGCGGGGCGTCCCTCAAAGTTCAACCGAAGAGTTTGTTGAACACAAAGTTGCAGCAGAGTTATCTACCTGGTTGTTGTAGCCCTCCTGTGGTGCAGGATGCAC
>JAOXNN020000001.1:1946258-1972774 GCA_028571205.2 Hydropsyche betteni
GATGATCATTTTCCAAGGTTTTATCTACAATATTCATTCAATTCAGCGTAAAATATTTGTAAGCAAACTTACAGAATTGGCATTATATTTCGAATTTTGTAATTGGACATAGCTATGTTAAATTATGAGCTATAAAGTGATAGAGCCTTGGTGAGTCCAGCGCGCCCAGCGAGTGGAAAGGGTTAAAGAAAGTCTTCGAGAAGAAAATAAATTGTTGAAAACAGCTTTAGATGATTTTCTAAAAAGAGTTTCAATAAAAGAAACCATAGAACTACCGAGTATTAAAAAAAATGATACAAAAGAGTCAGAGAAACCAAATACTTTTAATACTAATATATCAGAAAATATTTTTTCTGCTAATTGTAAGCCCATTCGAGAAGTGAGTGCAAAATGTTGAAAATTTGAATAAATTATATCGTAATATATACAAGCAAACTTTTAATAAACGTAGTTCTCTAAAATACGTTGACGTGACTTAAAAAAATCAACTTTACTCCGACTATCACGGAATTAGACAAGTTCCCCCTATTTTTTTTATTGATCCAAAAATTTCAAGTTCTCACATCTTTTGTGACAGTCAACGATTTTTTCTATTAACGATTAATCACTTTCAAATCGAAAGTTGAACACATATGCATTGTCGTCATCCCCTAGTTGCAGAGCAGCAACCCCATTTCGATTCTCGGTGTTTGCGGACGAGCAGGGGTGCTTTGCGTCCTAGACCACAAGATTGACAATGCGGCGTTCTCCTACCGAATCGGCTGCGAGCCATCATCGTTGGTCATACGAGAACGCGTGATTAATGCGCGAAACTAGAATCCGTCATTTCGCGCCGCGGTTTCAGCGATGGCCGTGTATGGGGTGGGTGGTGGGTGGTGGGTGGTGGGTGGAGCGTGTGTGTGCAATGGGCGATGTTGGAGTGTGTTGCGTGTGTCGGATGTCGTCTGTTCTATTTGTGATTGTGGTTTCTAATGTTTGCTTGTTGACGTATTGTATATCTTGTTTCTTAACTGTCGATGATTTCTTAATGGTATCTATTAGGTATTGTATAGCAGGTATCGGAAATGTGATTTTAATCGTATCAAAATATAATCGTATGTTCATAAAAAAATACATTATTTTAATTGGGAAATGATGAAAAATTAAACCAAATTGAACTAATTTAAAATCATTTTCATTTATTGAAAATTAAAATTTATAGACATATTTGAATTTCGTGAAGTAGTACAATTTATAATTTTCACTACATTTGATTTATATAATTTCAAAATTGTTTAGTGCTTTATTATATTATTAAAATTAATTTCATTAATATTTCGTATATACTTAATTTAATTTAATACGCATGATTCATAAGTAGGCACCATATATTTGATATTGATGAAAGCGTCTTCTCCACCGTACCTTTCGAGAAGTTGAAGAGTTTCATCGATAAGACTGCCCACGTTTTCGGTGCGATCGACTCCTTCGCCCAAATTCACTGTAAAATATAATCAATAATACATAAATAAAATATAAAAGTTATTTATTATCAGTTATATCATATAATATATAAAAATTAGAAGTTTACAAATAAGACTACGATTATTTTATTTTCGATCAAGTTAATGAAGATTACGAAATACCTATACAATTTCCCGAATTTTCCGAAATCGAGTGATTACCTCTCCCCAAGCTTATCGGAGGGATATAAATTTTAATACATTCACGAAGTCGTCAAAGGGACTTGAAATAAACAATCTCGTTTCAAATTATTCAACGTTTGCAAAATTCGTCCTTCGATCTCAATTAAGGAGAACGGCTTCACGACGAAAGCTCGAAAATAACCTTTTTAACACCGTATAATTTTTGAAATAATTATAACGACAAAAATAACAAAGCACGCTATCGCACGCAAAATCAACAAAAACGACTCCCGCAAATCTATCATTATATTTTATTCGCATTTCTAACTTCATTATAACGTGACATCGTTACAAAGGACAAACGATTCTATATTTCTCGTTCGATAGTTTCTTTTTTACAAACAACTCTGTATACATGCATCAAACGTGGATCGTTTGCATCAAACGTTTTCAACGACTCGACCTCTTTTCAACGCCCATGAGCTTCGGCGTCCTTCCTCGCGTATACGTTGTGCAGCTACGTCGTCGAAGAATTCTTTTGCTGCTCGTAATTAAATGGTCGTTTGCCGTCGTCGTCTCAATATTATCGCGAGGGTTTCCACTCGACTTTCGATATGTTCCGTCTGAAATATATAGCCGGGGTCTGTGTATTGTGTGGTGTGCGCGGCGTGTTACGTTCGATACTTTCCACCGGAGGCGGTTAAAGCCAGCATCAGCTCCCGGCTTAATTATTGACGCCCGATGAAAGTGTACGCTGAAAGCTGAACGAGGTCAGAAGTTGGGGAGGAGGTAGCCGGTCTCAGACTCAATTTCATGCTTAATGTAATTAAATTTTATTTGCGCAAAAAGACGCCGTCGAAATGAACGGCTTTTGTCGAATTAATAAAAAAATATTTTCGTCCGTACAAACGTAATTTTTTTATTTTTCAATTTTAAAATATTAATGATACCACAAATAATATTTTATGTTTACAAATTGATATTTTCCTTATATATAAACGTTTTGGTTTTTAAATGTGCCCCAGATACCTTATTGATATCCGAAATATATCGAATTACGCGATTCCAGTAAATTATATTTCATCGAAATATATCGAAAATTCGACCGAAATTCAATATAGGCAAGCCACGTTTGAATTATCATTCTCTATTCCGACATAGCGTAAAATAATATGATTTCATCAAGTGTATCCGCTCAGTAATGTTAGTATTGGTATTTTAGTATTCAATATGCACATACTCGAATCGGACATAAAAAAATCGAATACGAAATAAGGAGGAATGTTTTATTTTAGTATGAAATAAAATCGACCCTCGCTGTGAGTCAGTTCATAAAGTAACCCTTGCTCGTAATATCGCACACCGACACACAACAACGCATAACGCTCGCACAATCGGTATTTACTGTCAGTTTACGCAAACCATCAACTCGACTATAGAATATTAAAATCTTCAACCATTTCAAACATAAAACTTTTTCACTGATCCGTCAATACTTCACGAAAAATACGACTACACAGATTTTTTTTTATTCGAATTTCCAAAATCCACGTATGATATCGCACATCTACGCCCACACGGACCGGATCGAATTTTCGAAAAAACGCGCGAGAATCTCAACCGATCCAGCTTATACGTTTCCGCACACACAGGCCCTTATTTTTTGGACGTATCGTGTTATTTTTTAGTCATGTACACGAGCGTGTGCACGGAGGTGTGATATTACTACGTGTCGCGTATCGGCTCGGCTTTGACACAATCAATTTGTCACACGGCGTGACGTATCTGCGTCTCGGTGGCACGCGTCCTCATAGTCACTCACCATCAGCGTACACATGTGAAAACATATAAATTTTAATACGCAGCGAGTCCTCGATTTTCGCACTTCATGTCCTTTTGATGGCGTCCGCGAAAGTTGAAACGAGCACCGATTCAGATGCGGTTTCGATTCTTTCATGCGCTGGAATTATGTGATACGATTCAGATTATATCACAGTTTTTACGACTTTATTTTATAACTGGAAGCGTGTATTTCGATTTAGATGATTCCAGCATTACGATGAAGCCTCATGGTCATCGTAAGCACGTTCGAAATTGAAAACTTGCATATAATTCATTGAAATTGATAACTCCCTGTACATGCGACATAATATGAAACATAATGTGGCGCATGTTCGTCACGCGTAGGTGAAAATAATGAATAACGCGCCGCGCGGCGCTAACGAGTTTTGACGCGCGTCCGCGTTATTTATTATGATCGAAATTCGAGATTTTCCGATATTTTCCGCCCGTCCGCCCCTCAGCCGGTTTTCCCGCCCGCTTTGCGAATCTCCGCCCACCCCTTTGGCCCGAAGCGATATTTACATGCGGTAATAAGGGAGCCGAACACGCCGCATAATAACGTGGTGGGTGGCCGGTCGGTTGATGAAGGTGGCTCTGGGTCGGTTTCGAAAATTGTTTTATAAATATGTATGGTATGCTTAGACGCATTTCGTGATTGTATTATGTTTCCGACAGGGTGGTCTTTTGGTCTAGACGCGTCGTTAATGGTGAACTGATTTGTTAAATCCGCGATAAACAAGAAATTGTGACATTGATTTCTTCGAATTTTATCGAGTAAATTTTGAATGAGAATAATTTTCAATATCGTCAATATAACGTCGATAAATGTAATTACAATTTGAAATTTAAGGTAAAATAAGTAAATTAACGACTTACGGTTCTTTTCTTTGAAGAGGTTGAAAATCGGGAGAATTTGTCTATAATATGGTACTAAAGCTTCTCCGACTCTGTCACACGACGTTACCAGGTTCTGTATAGCTTTCAGCACATTACATATCACCTCTTCGCGCTTTGTATTTAGAGAATCTGTGAACAGCGAAAAAATAAAATGATCAAACGCGAAAAATAAAAACGAAAGCTTTTATTTTTGTTTTTGTTTGCGCCATATTTTTTTCGGCCCGAAATGAGAGAAAGAGGAAAAGAGTGGGAGCTGGGAACACAGATCCAATTTCCTCTCTTTGCGAAAATGATCGGAACCGACGCGCGATAAATCGTTAAAAATAACGAGAGTATCCGTACTTTTGATGGGTATTATAAGTTGCGGGATAACAGGCAGCACTTTTCCTGCCCCATGCCTGACCATGTCCTTTATGCCCTCTTGCGCGAAGAAGCTGAAAGGGAACTCGGTCTCGACGAGCCCGTCGAAGAATATCGGCAGATAATGATGGAAGTCCAATTTCTCTATGGGCACCTTGAAAGGAAAATAAACGACACGTATTTCATCATAATATATGTGTGGTTGTTCAACATCCGACAGTGCGGTTTGATGAGTTCGATAATGCTGTTATGGCATAAGAATAAATCTAAGAAAATCTTTTTCAATTAATATGAGTTCAAATTATATTATTCTTAAAAATGATTTTGAATTTTATTCGAAGTATAAAAAATCATAACATAGCAGCATTGAAAACCCATAAAACTCAAATCGGTGCACTGTACGCAAGTTTCGTAAGACAACAGCGAAACGACATAAAACGATAGTAGAAAGACAGACGTACTTTCCAGCAAATGTGTTTTCCGAACGTGTCGAAATCAATCGCGATAGGAAACTCGCCTCTGAGATAAGCCTTCTTGAAATGCGAATCTTTTTGCGGCTTTGGCTTGAATATGTCGTAACTCGGCGGTGGTTCGACCTGCACGTTCCTCTGCAACGATTGTATAGTGAAAGCTGGCACTATTCTGACGTGTTCTGGATTTTTGCTTGCCGGAGTACGCACTAGAGGCTTTCTAAGGCTTATTCTGAACTCTTTATTGCTCTGTTCGTTAGAATCTTTGCATTTGCATGTTTTACCCATTGTTTTAAATATTTCAATCTAAATAATTTTTCAATTATTTTAAAATTTCCTGTTGGTTTTAAAAAAATAAGACAAAAAATATTATATAAACAAAATTAATATAATATTTATTATATAATTTTTCTATACTAATAAATACATGATTTTTCAAATATGAAATAAAACTAACACTTATAATAACGAACACACAAAATTCACCAAATCCAAATCGTTCTCAATGCAATTTGTCCCTCATCAAACACAACACAGAAAACTGACAGTATTCCATTTACGCATCGATTCTACGCAACAGCCTCGCCATAGAGTATCTATTTTAGTGGATCGGTGAGTTCTTACGGTTCGTAATGGTGTCCTGGGGGGTATTTCTCCAATCGGCAACCTGTCGCCACGGATAATATGACAAAAATGGCTAGTCGCCCGTCGCCAAGATTGTTTATTTTGTAAGACGATCGTAGCCATGGATACGTTTCGCAAAGTATCGATCCGCGCTCCAATACGGCCTGACGATTTCAATGGTGGTGCTGTTTGTTGCCTTCGATTCTTTCGTTGTCTTCCTTTTCATGATTTTCAATATTGTTTTATTTTTTTATTTTATTTCTCGATACAATTTTTTATTGTTTCATAGCGATCAAATATCACGGAACGTAAAAATGGACAAATTAAAATTAGTATCTATCAGGACATTAAATTGGGTTACTAGGTTAATTTGTAAGCATTAAAAATTAATAATTGGTAAATAAAAAAATATATATTTCTTTATATCTATTGTATACTTATTATTCAAAATATTATTCTTTTTTCAAATATAATATTTAGGCTAAGATAACAACATTATGTTTTTAAATTTATGTATCAGAACAGAAAGGCTTATGTAATGCGATAAAATCGATAGCTCTACTTTCCGACAAAAATCTCGCTATATTTTAATAAATATTGAGGATCGGCAAAATTCGCCTATATTTATACATGCATGGAGAAAATATTTTCAATATTGTCGAGATTGCCGGGAACAAACTCGCTATGTATCATCATGGGATAGGAGAGCCGAGACGCCCATCGTTCTTCCATAGAATGGCTCGATAGCCTGTCGCTCCTGTCGACTTTCAAAATTTAATATCGCGACCTGGATTTTTTCATAAAATTTTTAAAGTCCGCAGTTAAATTTTAAACGAAATCCCTCGCCTCCCCTTCATATCGGACTCGAGCATCCGAACAATGACGGGATTACGATGCGACTCGTACAAATGACGGAAATTCTTTGCGAACGAAAGTATCTCCTGCCTGCCCTTGGCAGTTGGTATTATAGATCGTCAATTTTATTCAATTTGGTGCGTAGAAAAGATTTGATGAAAAATCACCTAACGAATCGAAAACTGCTTTAATTTCATTTGTAACATGATTGAATTCAATATTCGTAATTATGTAGGTATTCATTACATGTGATTTTTTTTGTATATTGTTAAGAATTAGTTTTGTTTATTTACTAAAAATAAAAATAAAATTTTTGTTTATTGCGTATTGTTTCGTTAATATTTGCAGGTAGTCTTTAAATTACGATATTCCACACTTACGACCGAAAAAATAAATATAATTTTTTTAAATTAATTATTTTTTTTAAATTGAATAATAAATCTCAAGCGGGTGTGAGAAATCAATATTGGAGAATTTAGAACCGTCAAAAAATTCGTATTGAAAGAAATGGCTGCTGCTTTTAATTTAATTAATTAACAGACCCGAACAGTGAATGATTTTCATATGTTATAAATTTATTATTTCATTATTGTATTATTAAAAGTAAGTAAAACTACTGGAAAAAATTTTTATACACATTCGACTTACGATCAAGGTTCAGGAACATATCTCCATCATAAGTTAAGGACTACCTATATTTTTGCATCATCCATCATTTACGCATATGAAATTTCATTACTATAAATTTTTACATGATTCGAATCAAAGCACAAATTTCCAAATCTCGCACAATAAAAAATACAAAAATAGTTTTATACCAAAAAAAGACCGATCTCGTGTCCTTTGGACCACGTTTTCGGTACCACAGTGCTCCCAGAGTCGCGTTATCTTGTTAAGGCTTCGCGCCCGACCACCAAATGATTGGCCCATACATAATTCATCCGGTTCACACCCATATTTGTATACCGAGCGGCACACGCGTGTACGCCATAAGAGCGGGAGGAAATCCGCCCACCGCCTGCCGCCATGGCCACCCACCGCCCACCCCATAGTGGAGGACACCCGCATAAACACGGTAACTAGATACTGGGAGGCGACGGGACGTGTGCGATTCATCGCTCGATACAGAAGAGATAAAGCCTCCGGTTGCCGCCGGCGATGCATCAAATCGCGAAATTACAAGCTTTTCAAAACTGCGGCGTCCCATAAAAATGTTCGGCGGCGGTGAAATACGATAGAGGCGCGACCGAAAATTTGAAAAAATAAAAAATCGGAGAACGTATTCCGTCGATATGGCGCGGACTTATTGTAGGTACGTTTGGTGTTTTGTGCTTTTTGACGATTTCGGGTTTTTGTTTAATATATATAATTTTTTTCGTTGGGGTGTATGCGGGAAATACAATAAAATTAGATATATGAGTGAATATGTTGAAAGTTACAAAATTTTTTATCGGTTATGTTATATGCAAACCATTGAATTGTTTACATGCAAATTCCTATAATTCTTATACTTTGAGAGGAGTAAATATATCATCACCATTTTCTGTGAAGCGAAATAAATAGGTGACATAGATGATAAACATTATTTAATGCAATCGAAATTCGAATAATATGTATCTCCTATTGCTTTTTTTATTTAAAAAAATATTCTTTAATGAAATATTAATAACGTGAATCATTTTACTTCATATCGATTATTTTGTCAATTCGTAACCGTAAAAATCGTATCGAATTTCCTCTGGAGAGGGACCCGTCTACGATTTATGTAGCGCTCGCTGGCTACACGCTTCTTTTGATACAAAGAGTCGGTTGACAAAATTTCGCCTTTCGACAAAAAAAAAGTATTTTGGTCGGTTGGTCCTTTTGTCCCGAGCTGGCCGTGTGCAGGTGGAGGCTTTGCTTTTTCCTCGCCCGCTCTCCAACATTTTTCCACCTCGAATTTCCCACCCGTTTTCCTCTCCGACCATTTTCCGCGTCTCCCTCTCGCACCGTGAAAGCCTTTTGTTTCGATTTGCCAGCCGGCAATTCGGCCATTTGTCATGGCAATTTGGAAAGGCGCTAAAATTGTGCGCCGGCTTTATTGCATTATCATTTACATATTTTGTCGTCTCCGAACGCCCGCCCACCGTTTGGAGGCAAAATCGCTGCATTCGTTTTGAAGGTGGTCGAATCGTATTTTTCATTTTATAAATCTACGTGCTTCGTTCCAAAATTTGATGTGTGTTTTCCGTGATATATTCTGTTTACTTTTACTAGCAAATTTCAAACTGGATTTCACTGCGTCGAAAATGACCGCGAGCACGTTCTCTGGCTTGTCATTGTATTCGCATCAGTTGAAATGAATATGTATAATATATAGATTTTCAATGAATGCATAGTATAGTTTCAAATTTTTAAATAAACAGCAGTTTATATGGTAAAAACTAAATTAATAAATTTTTATCATTTCAAATTTGCATATGTGTAATATTCATATCTAGCTAGCGCAACTGTCGCGAAAACAGCGGAAAATATTTTAATATGTATAAATATTGATGTTGGGGTTACGCCACGATGTTTACTTTGAACACGAAATTTCAATTTGGAACAAAAATAAAGAAGGTGAAAATACAACGTGACCAATAAAGTGTGCAGTGTATGGGATCGGCAAGACTTTTCGGGCTCAAAGGATAAGATGTTTGCATATGAATTGGGACTATTGCCGCATAAATAAGGCATTTGTTAAAACTTTCGGAGGATTTTGAGGAGGGCGGATCTGGCATAGGTGTGGGCGGGAAAAATTGAAGCGATGATTTGGCCGTGAAAATTTCGGAAAATTTACGCAAAACTCAGAATGAGCGAAGGAAGAGCGGTCTCGTAAAGGAAAGCTGCGTAATGGAAATCGGACAGCTGGGCTGATCGTAAAAAAGCGACGTCATATATATTAAACGCTTTTGTGCAACGACCTTTCATTAAATTTATTAAAAAGAGCATTATCGTTATACCTTTAGAATATTTCTAATAAAAAATATAGTTTTTCATTTTATAAAGTACGTGCTTTTATTTATTTTTTAAAAATAAAATTTTAACTTAATTATTTTATTTATTCTCAATGTTTGCGCCACGAAACATTATATTTATTATTCACTTATTGCTTTTGTATATTTAAAATGCTCAATTGTATACTCAATCATGATAAATTAAACATATATTTGATACATTTTCATTATATTGATTCAAAATTTTCATTGTATTTCATCAATTTCCATTGAAATATATCAAACTCGCTCTTACGATAATCAAGTCATAATGATAAGTAATTTATTATAAGAGCATGAATAGCAAAGTAGTTTCATTATATTCAATGACTTCTTCATGTATAAACTCGACATGTATAAAGCATCATTAATATTCATATGCCTTTTAAATTCATTACAATTCAATTAAATTTAACCGAGTGTAATTTATGCACAGAGCTATTCCCCTAAAGCGTACACATATGCAAGGTCTGTAAATTTCATCGAAACCCACCCACTTCTCCTCCCAAACCGTGCTTTTAATGAATCGTTGACAGCCAGGCGCATACGAACCTACCCAGAGAGTCCGAAATATCGTCGCAGAATGCATTTTACAGTTTTACACTTTCACCCGATGCACCGACGATGGCCACAATATATATTATACGTGAAAGGCTACTTTTATGATTTTGACCATCGAATGCATAAATGGATGGGGGCGTTTGTGGTCCGACCATTGTTGGCCCCCGTCGATATTTTCAATCTCATCGTTACCATTGATTCGGTGTTCAATAATATGAAATTTAATACGCAATATTGAATTTCGTCCGACGAAAATCTCGCCAAAGCCGACAGGTTTCATTTTCGGTGTAAAATAAATAAATAAAAAAAAAAATGTCGAGTGTAATTCGTAATATAGTTTTCGGTCGAGCTGTCGATTTATTTTTTTGAGAAAATTTGAAAATTATTTATTATTTTTCATTTTTTTCGGTTGTCTCGTTATGAATTGCGAGAACGTTACGATTCGTTACCTCGCCGTTCGTTTCATTCTAGAGACTTTTCTTTTTTCGAAGCAAATCAATATAATTCGTTTCGTTCGGAATGGTCCGCAAAAAATGCAACAAAGTTTTGGTCGTTGCCGACAAAATAGTATATTGTAGCGTTCAATTCGCAACTTTTCCGGAGTTTGATGCAAGTTTGTTCGGACGTACTGCACTTTCATCAATCAAGCAGAGAAGAGGAGGAACGAGACATTTTGCCGGTGTTTAGTTCGACGTTGCCCAAGACCAACTTTGCCACTTAAAGCGGAACGATTGACCACACGCTGGGCGATCGACGACCAATATTATCTGCATCTTCTTGTCGAGTTTGCCTTCGAGAATATTGAGTTGTGTTTAGATCAGTTTTCGATAAAATTAATTTTTATTTTATTTTTTCAATGATCAATCAAAAGTTTCGAATATTTTTTTATTCGAAACATAATTGCTTTGAACTTTTCTCATATTGCATTCATAAAGTGTCGCTCCGAAGCTCAGACGAAACTCCGATAAAGCGCAAACGTCCATCGCATACGCCAGACATAACACCGCTTATTACGTATCAACGAAAATATAAAATAAACGCACACACACCCAAAGAATAACAAGACTCTTATTAAAAAAAAGAGAGTGATATATCGCGCGCGGTTTACTACCACCGGTTTTACGATAAGGTCGTGACACACGCCATCGTATTATTTCGGTCGGACTTCTTAATAAACCTTTCCGTTCGTCTTTTTTTATTTCTTTCGCATGACTCGCCGTCTTAATATGCCCTTAATGTGCGGCCGACTGACGGACGACACTGCACCAGATGACCCCACCGTCCCTTTGGGGGACCTTCGAAGCCTCGTCCTCCCCGTTTTCGGGGGACGATGCCGGGACTCATTGTGTGGGAAGGTCCGAATTTTACGACGGCTTAAAAGGCGAGGCTTTAAACCCCGAGGATGTTGCCGATCCGTCCCCCCTGCAAAGTTTTATGCCCGAGACGCCGTTTGTACGTGGGCCGTTGCCGTTTGTGTGTTGGGGCCACGTTCTTTTACAGCGCGCCTCTGTGTTCGTGGGGATTTCGGCAGAGTGAAGATTGTCTTCATTATGCCGTGTAAAGCAGAGATTGATTCACGGAACGATACCGACGGATTTTTATGCCAATTTGCGACTTAACGACCCTTGTCCGTCCAATTAGTGCGACGAAAGTAAATTGGCTGTATAAATTCGTTGTCTTTTATATAAATCTGCTTCGATTTAGTTGTCTGTCCGATGAGTTTGGAGATATTTTTTTACGAGATCCTTTATGTTGTCGGATTTAATTAATATCGCAATTATTCAGAATAAGATATTTAATATGAAAAATTTATTATGCGTAATTTTATTTTTGAAAATAAAAATATTTTTCTAAACTGGTTGATAAAATAAAATGATTTTTATATATTCGAAATGCGCGCTTAATAATGATTCGAAATCGAAGTCGATCGAGGACAGTTCAATCGAAGAAATACGATTGACAGTAAAAATATGAATTATTTTATACGACTTCTGCCCCAAATGGATAGTCCATAAAGTTTTACGTCCGATACGGCACTTGAAACAAATATTTCATTTATATGCCTTTTTTACGATGAAATATCTCAATCACCGCGAAACTTTACGTGCTCCGACCGCCGCACAATTGCGGTGTGTGATGTGAGAATCATAAAAGTTTTCAGGACGTATTTAACGCAGGACTCGGCCATAGATTTTAATGTCGACGATCGAGCACCGAGGATACGCCGTTTTGAATGGTGCCCGATCGTAAAATTATCCATTTCGCCGGATGCAGATTCAATTCCATTTTCATATTCGCAATAATTACGTTCGCCAATAACCGATCGGTTGTATAGATATCGTGTTATTTACACGTATTCTCTTGTTTTATATGCGGATGGTATGGAATGAAAATTCGTATTCACTTTAACAAAATGCTGAATGTTTATAATCTACTATTTAGGTAAAATGGAAATTCATTTACTTTAAGCACTTTTGTGAAAAACAAACTCATGAAAATCAAACGTGTTTCAGTGCACTTTTGTTGCATAGTACAAGGAGATATTCATCATGTAATAAAAGTTAGTTTACGATGCGTCCGGGGAAATGTTACGGGCTAGACGTCGACCATTTTCTAAAGGATTTTCACTACCTTCGCTCGGTCATTGAAAAACCATAGAACAAGCATTCATTGACACCTGCACTAGTAAAATGCTGCCAGCAGAATTGCTTTCTGGAGTGTTTCAATTTTGAGTTTTCACTGTTTATTGTATCTTAAAACATTTTTATGAAATTGCAACCGAACGTTGTAAGTCAATATTTTTTACGTTATAACAATCAATTTTTATTCTTCGATAGCTGTATCATTTTTCCGTTTAAAAAATAATTTCGCATTTTCACAAACAAAACCGATTCAATAAGCTTAAAAAGGCTTCTAACCATCTCGAAAAATCGTTTTATTTTTATACGCAGTATAAAATCTGCGCCTGTACGCTATTTTAATTGGCTGTGCCATTAATTTGAAGGCAGCTCTTACACAGGATCTGTAGAAGGAAGTGAACAGACTATAGAGAAGCATTATGCATCTTTCGATACGGAGAGCTCGTTCTTATTCGGCTCTTTCGCAAGGATTAACTTCACTCGGCGCCATTAAAATCATAAAGAATTTTAAGCTACACCCCGTCTCTTTTCCTTCGTTCGTCTGCCAAGCAACTATCTTCAATTTGCAAAAGCAAGTGCCAATAAAATCTTTTATGACTGGCCGTGTCCCCGAATAATAATTACTCTGAATATTAAGTGAGTGGCGCTCGTGAAACGCTCCTGAACAATAAGGCCGTAAAGGTGAAACGAAAATTATGTTTCGTTTTAAAACACATAGTCTTTTCGGGGGATGCTTATGCATATAAATATATACTGGTGGCAATCTGGCGTAACGACGGTATCGTTGCTTTAATTTCAATATAGTCTATGAAACGGTTTTGTTTCAGCCCGGCTTCGCGTAATTGAGTTAATTGAAAATTTTACACTGACGATTTTATACTGCATCGGTGAATTTGTTAAATCAATTTGCTATGACCCGTTCCGAATTTTAGAAAATAGTAGCGAACGTGCCATTCTGCATTGACGCATTTTATTATATTACGTCGAGCATGCACATTTTCAATTTAATTTTAAAGCGTTTGCACATTTACTCATATTAAAAACGACACAATAACAATACCGTATCGACATTTCGAATAATAATTCGCCTATTTTTTGTTTATATACGAAGCAGAGATTGTTTCCCGAACGGTGCACGCGGACGGAAGCGGCGCTCGTCGAAAATTGAAAATCGTGCAGGAGCGACGACGTCGCAAGCACAACACTGTTTTATCCCATTGTGGTTTCCGTGCAAAACTAATACCCATTTCCGTTTTGTGCTAATATAAAGCGTAAAGCCATTAACAATGCGGACAGAACCCATATATTTTACCTTTAGCAAGCTCCCGGCGACCGGGTAATATTACACCTACGTCCCGCAGCGACTACGCCACTGATGATGACGATAACTGATACAAATGACTGATTTTCAAGATGTATACCGTGTAATTATATGGGAACGTGATGCGTGCATATTTTGCGCCGCTCCGTGACAAAGGGGTAAACGGCGGACCACTGCGTCACCGTAGTGCAATAATTTAATTCAATTAGATTTATTAATTAATTAAGACTTTCTAGAGAAGATTTAAGAATATTAAATTATAGAATTTCTAGAGTTTACAATAACGACTATGCGAGTATATAAAATATTATTATTTATTCGTTATTTCAAAAAACTTTTTGTAAGTCTTGAAAATTTTATATTATAAGTAGTATTAAATAATATATAACATACAACAAAGAGTCTTTAGATTTTTCTGAAGTACCATATTTCTAATTTTAAAAAAATGTATTGAAAAATATTCTGTTAGCATACTTTTAAGTAGTATTATTTATTTTCTTGTGAAATATACAATTCATTTGTTATACGAAAAGATCAATTCTTGGAACGAACTTGACTCATAAACGATCGATGACCGACCGGCGAATTGCGAAAGGCAAAGTGCAAAACGTTCAATCAATCAAGACAACAAGTCTCGCTTATCAGGTGTTATATCAATCAGACGGCCAGCTGCCGCAAAGGCCCCATTCCGGGCTTCACACCCTCTCCTGGTCTGGAATATCAACGGGGAAATTTTCTGGAACAACTTTCGCGAGGGACCCGCGGTCGCGAAACAAACTTTGATAAATGATGGATTCGCCGAGCGGCGGCTGACGGACTCGTTGCGAAAGAGTCGAAATTTATTCTGCGAAAATCGCGGCGCGGGCCCCCCCTTTAAATTTCCATCTCTCACCTTCCCGTTCCCCGGCCGTTTTTGCCCGTTATTATCGCGGGCTTTCATCAAATTTTAATCAAGTTTCCGAAGAATATTTCTCGAAATTCGCTAATGCTGGCCGCAAACTGAGGCATCTAATTTATTATTGAGCGCCGAAATCCGCAACACTCCCGCGAATCATTACGAATTTACGTTTCGAACATTCAAAAAATAACTTTTCGGATCTAATGTGTATCGGGCTTGTTTTGTTATACTTTCGCATCAAGTGTCTCGAATGTTATTTAAGTTTGCAATTTTTTTAATATTCACGCGTTCTGTTATTTTTATTTGTTCTATTTAAGTACTACTGAATTTAATATGTTTTATTTTTATTGTTTCAGGTGAGTGTTAATGGATTTTATTTTTATCGAGGAATGAGTACGTAACCAATTTTTCTTTATAAAAAAAATATATTAAATTTCTGTGACGATAATTGATGATGAAATTGGTATAAAATTTTCAAAATTATAATTGAATAACTTAAATATAAATGTTGACGCATTGCTCTTCACAATAGTGGCGCGCACGAACTCGCGGAATACGTACAACACGCGCCTCTCTCTTTCCCCGCAAAGCAGATTTTCCCCGGCAACGGATTTACCTTACAAATAAGTACTTCATAGTCGATTTGCTTACTTCCAGGGGTAGATATTCGCGAACACGTCCCGGAATATTCGCACGGTCACACTCGCACCGCGCTAACAATGAAATATCTCTGCGGGGCCGCGATGGGATTGCGACCGCAAAGCTCGCATGTGTGAGATTCTTTGATAAATAGACGATATCCGTGCAGGAAAATTATTACCCGCCGTTCTATCCGCCCCAAGCTTTAATGTCACTGAAATCAATCAAGTTGCCTTTTCTTTCTGTTCAAATGCAAAAAAGCGCGCGCTCGCATATAATTCACAATCAGTGATATTTTTCACGCGGAGGCGAACCCTTGACCCGAACTCGTATAGTATGCGGTTAGTTGTGTGTATATATGTGTATAGTACACTTTTCCCTTGTAAGTAGAAGCTGCTCGATACGAAACAGCTATCGACTTGCACTTACCGTGATTGTGCATTTAACCAGATTGATGTTTCGCGCTGGGGGTATATTGAGGCGAGTGCTTTCAACGGGAAGACAGGTGGAAGATACTCATACTACGTCGCTTCGACTTCCTCCTACTTGCGTAGTCCGAGGCGATCCGAAAGGGACGAAAGGAAGTGTTCTTAACTGCTTTTTTTCAGCTCCTCTTTTCGCCAAAAGTTTCATGCACCAAGTTTTGCGCGAAGTTTACATGAACGTTTCGTTTGAGATTTCGAAGATCCCGAAAGTTTCATTTAGATGATGTATTTAAGCCCGGACGCGCCCTATGCTTGGCCGAAAGATTTAGCTTCGCTTTGTTTCGTAATAAACTTTAGAGCGTGTAAGTGATAAATCAAAAAAACGAAATTCGTTTTTAATTTATTATTCGGGAGGTCATTTCGTGTTTTAGATGAAAATTAATGTGTTGAAATGGATGGGCTAATTTTATTATTTGATGAATTTTGCTAGGTGAAAATCCACAGGTATCGAAATGACGCCTTTTTATTTGCGTTCATGTTTGTACTTTTGGGCTTTTTATCAAATTGAAAAAGTATTGATTTCTGACACACATTTACTTAGTTTCTTTGCCGTTTCTAGTACTTTGTTTTGAGATCACCCTTTGTTATGTTTAAAAATGGAGTGGAAGTGAAAAAGTACACAAAAGATGTTTGCCATAGAATCAGTATTGAGATCTGACTTTTGTTTGATTTTTCATCAAAACCGCACTCCTTTATATAATACAAGCATTATATTTTTAATGCTCCTTTCCACATCGAACAATAAAACAATCCGTATAAGTTCGCACGTTATTCAATTTGTTGTTTCGGAAATTCGACTCAGCGTTGTTTTATTTTTTTCCGCTTGGCATCACAATGAAAAGCCTCCATAGGGTTTCCTCGCTTTGGTTGCTTTTCATCTCGAAAGTCAATAATAACACACGGCACTCGAAGTTGGTCCGCTTCTGGCGACCGCGAAAGATATAAAATTGAGCTGGCAAAGAGCGACTCGAAAATTTATCGCTAATATTGAAAGTTGTCTAAGTTTGACTAAAAGTTTTCGCAGTTCCACCTGAGATTCGTCCGGTCGGAGATAGCATGTTTTCTCCTAGCTATCCGGCCGACGAGTGAACTCTTCGCTTTTTACGACGACCAACTTAAAATATTTCCAAATCGGGAGATGAAGTGGTCCGATGTTCGTTCGAAGATTCGAAACTTTTGCCACTTTGGCTCGAAAGTCTCTCCCTTTACCCATATACTATCCCTATAGTTCCACCTCCAATGTCTGGTCGACCGTAGATCAGAATTAGCCGGTGCAGTGTCCATGATTAACGACTCTATCGTGCACGAAATGCATTTTAAGAATGAACACCATTTTTTTTTCGTACTATCGAAGTTGGGTTTGTGCGCTCGCGCGATTTATGGGCGGGTAACAGTCTAACAAGGGTGTCATGTTTAGGTATCGCATATCAGACATTTCGTGCCGAGTAGTGATAAAATGTATTATAGCATCAGAGCAAATATTTCCCATACTCACTATATGAGTTGTGTCTATTCATCATCATTACAATGAACCTCATACATACATGTATACGATTGCAAGTTTATTATTGGCGCCGTTGGCGTGGAATCGATTTATTTCCAATGGGCTTAACTCGGAGTGGGACTTTTCATTGTTTTTCTATGGTGGCAATGGGGTCCTTTTTGTGGAAAAGGTGAAAAACACAATAGATGGGATCGATGCGTAAAATCTCCCATGCACACACGCACTCGAACGCTATAACCGTATAAGCGGAACCGACTTTCTCCGAATACGTTTTTCAGCTTCGGCGACGGTGGGTAAACAAGTCAATAAAATGACCGCCCTATATTTCTCTCGTGTATCCTTCATGCGAACAAAAGATGAATAGGGCCCTAAAAAAACTTGGTAAACATCTATTAAATTTATATGCGGGTTGGAAGTTGGCACGTTCGCGCTAGGTGTAATAAAATGAAATAAAATAAAAGGAGGAAAAAGGGAAAACCTAAGCGATTCGTTCCTCCTCGGCTCGATGAGAAAAAATGATAATGCGGGACTAGGGAATCCGATTACCTGTAAACACAACGGGTCGTAAATTGAGCTTTATTGTCCAATTTACATGCGCGTTTGAATCGCAGATTTTTTTATGATGATACGCCTTGACTACGCAATCGATGAGCCAATATTGTTTCGGTAAGATGTTCCGTCGGTCGATGTGATTCAGCATTTCTAGAGTTTTCTTGAAAATTTTCACTTCGATTGCGTAAGCTAATTATATATGTACGACTGTTTGCTTAGAATATACATACAATATATTATTACACTTTACAAATGAAATTCTAATTTTGAAATGCTCTGACGGCAATCTCTAATTGCAAAAATGTATCATTATATTAACAGAAAATTAATTTCGTAATTTAAATGAAAAAAAAAATTTAAATGTTAAAAGTGCTTACTATTCGTTCATTTTTTCATAGTGTTTATTTATCGTGATGGTTAGCTATGAATATGTAGCTATTTTATTTTTATTTCATGATCTCTTTTCATATTATACTTTTCATTTTATATTTTCTTCACACTCTCTTATTATTATTATTATTATTATTATACCGTTATGATATTTTTGATTTCGAACTTATTCAATAATAATATTTTTTTATTAAAAAAAATTATTTATCCTTACTAACAATAATTTTTTCGAAAATAAAATTTTATTCGATCTTTGAAAATTGTTAACTGTCAAACTAGATATATATTTGTAGAAAATTATAAAAATATTACTACCGAAATTTTTCAAAAGAGATGTGCATATATGATATTTCACGATTAAAAAAACCTTTTGAAATATTTTAAATTTTTTATAATGTTACGACATACCTTTATGAAAGATTATTTTCAATTTGTAACTATGAATGCAAAAATTCAGATCAAATCAATTGATAAATAACTGAACTGCAGTGGAATAGCTCAAAAATAATACCGAAGCAGTGGCAACATAAGATCTGTCGTCGAACAGACGGGATCCGGAAATCATCGACCGGTCCACCTGTAAATTTTCCCGATCCTTCGATGCATTATCGTTATCCACGATCGTTATGACGCTCCATATCGTTAAAACGGCGTTTCGCAAGGAGAACTTCGGCCATCTCTTGCGAACTTTCGTGTTTGCTCTCCCCGCGCGCGAAACTTTATTCGGCGCGTTTCTTCCGCTTCTTCTTCTTCTCTTGGCCGTGCAAGCTCACAATATCACTATTATTATATTATTACGATTATTATTATCGACGTCGAACGGCTCCTCATTATGAGCTCGGATCTAAAATTTTACTGGCATTCGACGGTAAATACACGCCCGGCTTTTTCGCAGCGTTCGCTTTTCGATTAGAGCGGCGATACGGTGCATACTTAGTCGAGAAAATTAAGATAAATTTGGTGATTTGTTTACATGCAAGAAAATGGTTGTTGTTATTCGGAAAATATTTTTCGATTAGAGAGGGAAAAGGTTTTCGTCCGGTAGTAGCTATTGATTGGTTATGGCATTGATGATCTGTTAATTTGATAGTCAGCTTGCTGAGTGAAGATTTGAAAGTAATCGAATCTATAATATAATCAAATTATATTAAGTATTTTGTTCATTTTTTCATGAAGATAGAAAATTAAAAAAAAATTAAAATATTTGTGTCTGTGAATTTTATGATTTTTTAAAATTATTATGACAATTATAATATGTGATTTTATACGAAGATATGAAAAAAAATTCTTTGAAAATTATCAAAATTTGGAATTTTTACTAATTGTATGTGATCACTAAACATTGATGAGAAAAACATTATAAAACCTGGTTCATAAAAAAACTATTCTTCGGTGAATATTTCCAATCAAATGGTATACGATTACTTTTATGTAATATAACACACTAATTGTAAGTCGTTTATTTATTGACGTAGTGTGTTGAATAACACTAAACTATCAATTTATGTTTCATATTTTCATATATTCATATAACGCATTAGAAAAAAAATAACTAAATAAATATTTAAAAAAAACGTTATGTATACGTAGAGCATCAACAACATTTAAAAAATAATAATTCAAGCACTTAATTGGAAAAAAATATATCAAAAAGAAGTTTATGAGGGTTTCAATTGAAAAAAATATCCACATTACTTTCGAAACTGAATATGAAAAATCTTGAAATTGGGGGGCACGCGGGTCCAAAAACGAGAGTCAGGTGAAGGGGAGGCTTCGAGGGGAGGGCTGCGAGGGGTGTTAAGTCACCAGTAAACACACACCGCGACGGTAGGCGTCTCCATGACGACGACGCGATGCGCATGTGTGCCCCTCCCCCGGGGGGCGGCACCGCGCCGACAGCCTGTTGAGCCGAAGACAGTCGCTCGAAGGCCGCCGGTGTCGTGCCACTGGACACGTACACTGACCAACACATACACACATACACATAAAAAACACAAATATATTTAAAAAAACAATCAAATAACGAATTAATCCATCAAAATTGGACGTAAAACGAAAATTTTGGACAATTTAGATTTTAAAACTCTCGCTTCTGTGATTCTCAAATTTGAACACATTTCAATTAATTAAAAGAAATATATTTATATATTATTAAATATACATAATTCGGAATAAGAATAACATTTATATATATAAACTGGGACGCGACAATAATTTTCGAATTTAAAAATAAAAATATATTAAAAAAAAAAAAACATCGGTTATTATGTAATGCGAATCGTGGAGAGCGCACGGCCACATCGACAACAACTTTTCAGCGCAAGGGCAAAGTTCGCGCGTTGCTGAAAGGTCGGCGATTGGTTGGACGCTGAAGGCGAGCCGACCTTCTGAAGGGCTGTCCGTCCCTGTCTGAAGCGATTGGGTGCAAAGCGAGCGCCGTCCCTGTCTCTGCCACGTCTATATGCCTAGCTGCGGAGTCAGGTACGAATCGGGTTACGTGGCCAGGTCCGAAAGGAATGGCGTAAGTTTCGAAAACGGGGAAAATTCGGGGAAAATTCGGGGAAAATCGCGGCCGTTTCCGCGGGGCGGTTCGCGCCGGTCGTGCAACGTACAGCCTGTTTCGGTTCGAGTCGGTTGTGATGATTTTCGATTGGTTTCGATGATTTCGATGTTATTATTTGTAGACGTGTAACTTACGCCATTTTAATAATATTTTTTATATGAGCGCGATTTTATGAATAATTTAATATATGTTTTCAGTGATTGTGAATGTATGTTTTACAGGAAACCTTTCTATGTGGTGAATATTATTTTTTTCAGGTTGAAATTATTTTATGATTGTGTATTATATGGTCTCGTTTTTCATTTAAAAATATTTACTTTGATAATTCTCTCGATAGATGTCTATGCACAATTTTATTATTTCAAAAAACGCATGAATATTTCAAACGTTTATTTGATGAAATTCAAAATAATATTAATTTTATGGACGAAATCTTTAATTTAGAATATCGTGTCTGTTGATTAATTAAATTTACATGATGTACATTAAATTTATATTATGCGCAATTTCATGGTGCACGATACGAACAAAATTTAATGAATATTAGATAATTGACCCACTTTCCATAAAAATTAAAATTGGCATTTTATTTTATCACGTTCATAATCGCTCATAACGAGGACGAAGCGCAGAACCCGTGAAAATCGCGAAGATTTGGGTCAATCAATGAGGTCAATCGTCTTCGCGAAAATACGCGTCGGAATTTTCCGCACGCGGATAATTCGATTTGGAAAACTCCGTCAGGGAACCGAAGTCGACTAATCGTCGACCATACCCATCATAATCGTAATCGCAATCGCGGCTGTTTCGGGACACGTCACAGACACAGGAGACGCCCGTCATATATCTGCCAGGCCGACGTCGGATATTATTCCGTTAGTCGGCCATTTGTTTGCGGGCCATTGTGTTGTCAGCCTTTAAAACAAACGGCGAATTTATCATAAACACCGTATTTACTTCGTCCGGTGCAGAAAGCCGCGCCATTCTGTACGCTCCATAAAGCCTCCAGGTTTTGTTCGATACATGTCAGCACCAGACATTTATCTACGTGGATTTCGTCCCTCGAACGCCTCCCGGTCTCTCATACTTCCACCCCCTTGACGCCCATCTCTCGTACTTCTGGAACCTTTTCCCCTGCCATTGCTCCCCGCTGGGGTGCCCCTCGCCTATCCGTCGCAACGAGAAAAGCTCTCGGCGACAATAAAGCTACGAATTCGGCGGAGCTAAATAACTCTGTGTGTATCGGACGAAATGCGAGATCTCTTTCGACGGATGCGGAATCCGGAATCGCTTCACGTGTGCGTTTCAATCGGATGAATAGTATACGCGTTGCGGATTAAAATTATGTAAATTTTTTGCGATTATCGACGATGAAAATTTTATGTTTCGTGACGGCGATAAAAATCGGATTTTCTCCTTTTTATATTTAATATTCATCTTTGAATAAATGCATGGAAAAATTGTTCTGTATTTCTATCTGAACAAGTATAGGAGGTGAAGCCGCCGTCCCTTTTCTTCAGATATTGAAAGACAAAGCAATTTCCTTGTTCTTGAGAAAACCGCCTCGAGCTACGGGGTACGTTGTTTTGCACGGGGCAAAGGACCACTTTATTATTTGTATGCAGATAATGATACGCCAAAGTGAACGATACTTTGCCGGATTATCTCGTGGTGAAATCGATAAACTCTCGACGAAAATCGGGTATCGCCTTTTTGATGAATGACATTATCCAAACGTGTGAAACTATATTCTTACGATATTTATATATAAGTCGCCAGATTTTTTATATTCATTAGAATTTTTCATGCTCTCGGTTCAATATTTAAAATTGAGAAAAATCCTTGCGGTTGCTTTCGCGGTTTAAGTTCGCGCTCCGGCGTGCAATTCTCCGATTCCGAATTGGTTTTATTGAGTTTTCCTGGTCCATGGGTGGACCAGGAAAATTCGCAGGATTCGCTTTCGATCGATGATGACATTAGGAGTTGGAGCAGGAGTGAAAGCGGGTAGCAGGGAGCACGCATGGGGGTGTGAAAATTTCGGTCCCGTGTAATTTCCCATTTCAATTTGATGTCTTCATGGCGGATCCTCGTGGGCGGGCCTGTACAAACACGATTTCATTTCCCCGTCACCTTTTTTTCTCATTATAATTCCTTATATATAGGCGACGACGCTTTTCGCTCGGGCGAACGCTCCCTCTCCTCCCCGCGTGCGAATATTTCCTTTCGCAATCAGTTTCGGGGCTTTAATACCCGCCCGCAGAAAACAGCTCTTTTCAATCGTCAAATTCTACGCGTGTGCGTGTGTACACAAATTCTTATACATTTAAGAACTTGAAAGGATCGCTTTTTCCATGGAAAAACGAAGAAAAACCGTCGCATTAGCGACTACGTCAATTGAGATTTTTAATATTTCCAAAATGGCTTTTCATGTTCAGCGTAATGCAAAATTTAATTTTATCAGAATAGAAATAGAATATGTTGCATTCGAGTTGGGTTGCATATTAAATTTATTTAACTAAACATGCAGTAAAAACGTGTTAAATATTATTTGAAATTGCCGTTTAATTTTAATTAAGAAAAGCTAAAGCTTTAAATTAGAAAAGCATCTTTATTGTTCCAAAATAATAAATATATTATTCAAAATCATTTATGATTCTCTCATTTTCCAGCTAAAAATAAAATTAATTTTCTAGTAGAAAACTTTTCCATATAATATTTTGCAACAAAGTTATTCGTTTTTATAAAGTAAATTTTCGGAAAATCCGTCGGTGGCATTCCCGTTCTCGTCCCAAACTCAGCAACATAATATAAAATATAATAGAAAGCCCGCTTTCGTGCAAGAAAGACAAATTGAACGAAACTATGAAATGTATGAAATCCGTCACGGGTGGGCATTACAAAAATATCTATTGCCTCACAAACGAGCGTTGCTCACTTTATATTCGTTTAAGTCTCACTGAAGGTGGGAGCTTTGCGAGCTCTGGGCTTATGATAAATAAGCGCCATTACGCGGGTCTGCGGGGAGGCCGGCTGGCGAACCTGAAGGGAAAGGAACGGATTGACAGAGATGAAAATGGGGGTAGCGAAAACCATAACCCACACCCAGCTAGAGCGACGTCGTCATAAATCTTCATCTAAAATATTATTTTGATTGGACAAGTTCGCGCGCCAACGCTAACCGAATTGCTTCGGTTCGTCTCGGGATCCACTCTCTTAGATTCGCTGGGACAACTTTCTACTTACGTCGCGGCAGTTTTTATTTCTTTTGCGTCAGTTTTTTTTGTACCAATCGAATTAAAATCACTTCACGTCAGAGTTTTATTTTTTTTAACTTTGAACTTCAATATTAAGTCATACATTTTTCTCAAATAATTAAGTATATAAAGAAACAATATTGTTTTGATTTTTTTTGTTGATTCTGCAGTACTGAAATTGAACTAATATTTCGGTAGTCCGTTTAAGGTCACACCTGTGCATTATTACCTGTATTAACAAAATTCATTACAGTTTCGGACCGCGGCAGTGTTCCGACTGTATTAGCCGTAATAAAGAGCACACGGCAGCCGTGCTGTTTTCACTTCCAAACGCTTATTACAAATGGCTTTTCGGTGTGGCCGCAAATGGCGCAGACAACTCGCACAAAACTATGGCACCCGCGAGAGCAGGCCAGGGGTAGCGGCAGCGTCTTCGAATTCCCTCCGATGTGAAAATATTCACGGCTATGGCTTCGGTGGCTTAGCTGAAATCCCGCACGATCCAGCTGGATTCCCGTAATGGAGATCCCGGAGATATCGCGCACCTGCATTCTGCATAAGACCCCGCTGGTCTTGTAGGTAATAATTTGACTCGGCGGGGAGCACGTGGCTACAAGCCGGAAGGTGTTTCGGCACACGGCGACAATATACACGTTCTCTACCAAAGCCGCTCGATACTGCCTTATGTCTCTGCTCGGCGGAGCGGGATGGTCTTGTACGTGTACAAGGGCAAATGTAGCTCTAAAACGATCAGTCGAAATGAAGACGTCTAGGCGAAGTGTCTGCCGCAGAAGATGCCAACATTCGGTCTAACAAGTAACCTAATAATAAAAGCTCTTCGGTCACGAGGTACATGTGCACGTGCACTACTGCCACCCAATTCTCGAAACCTGCGCTCAAACGATAATCAAATTGTCGACGCTCTTAAGCCCCTTTCTCTCAAAAATAGTTTAGTATTGTATATAAGTGCTCTTGAATTCTGCTGAAAATCGGATACTATATATTGTATGTATAATATAATAGTTTTGGAATTATTATAAATTTTAAAAAATTATTTCATATTTATAAACAATTCTTCTTACTTGGTTCGAAAATCTATCAAAGAGCATATAAAAATAAATTAAAAGTACAAATTTGAATTACAAATAAAAATTCATATTACATTTCTTTATAAATTTACACATAATACACACAGTCGATGTGCCCTTTGTTAAATCTATCCAACTCTCAAAACTATGCGTCTAGTAAATTTTAATCTCATATATTGAATATTAGAAAAAACGAAATGATCCATTACATATTTACAAATGATCTTTTTTTACATATATTGGAGAAATTAATATATTTCAGTTTCATATTTTTCAAAAACCTTTGGGCGTTTTGAGAGCTGTGAGCTTTTTGGTTACAGGGCTTCGTAATTCGCACACGACTGCACTAAAATGATTTTTAAAATATAAATACAAGCTATATATTTAGATAATATTGTCGTTTTTATAACAATAATAATAAAATTAAATAGTTTATTCGTGTTTGTGTGTGTGTATTTGTGTATGTATGTGTATGTGTGGGTGTGTACGTGTGTATTTGTGTATTTTGTTAATTTGTATATGTGTGTGTATATCAGGATCAATTAAAATAAATAGAGTGGTATATAATTTATTTTTTTACAATTTTTCGAGTAAGGAGGAATTTTTTGTGTTCGAAGCGAGAAAAGAGAAAACGTTTCGGTGTCTTTTTTAAAACGTAGGTGTTGTTTTACATACGAAAAACGAAGGGATTAAAATTACAATAGTACTATTTTTTAATATTTTCTGACCACCTCTGATTATTTATATTTAAATGTGCTTTTTTACATAAAGTAATTATATAGTATTGCTCTATATGGTTCCTTACAATATTACAATAAACTGGTATTACGTTTTTAATTAAATTCATTTTAGTAACTGTCATTCCGGTTCCCATATTTTTTTCTCATAATATAATTTAATATTTTTAATAATAATAATTATTATATGTATAT
>JAOXNN020000001.1:1972874-1993205 GCA_028571205.2 Hydropsyche betteni
TTTTTAAGGTATATCTGTGAATATGCGCGCCCTAGGTTCTATCCTCGCGATTTGTATAGACAACCCAATTTGAGCTGTCACAAACGCGGGGCAGACCGACCGACAGATAAAGAAACTTTCGGTTTTATAATAGTATAGATTTTAAAAAAATATTTCATATTTACATACAATTCTTCTTACTTGGTTCGAAAATCTATCCATGAGCATATAAAAATAAATTAAATGTACAAATTTGAATTTCATTCGTGCAATAAATCAAATTTTATTGATTTTGCGCAAGCGGAACATGATTTCGGAACTTTGAGAAAATCCAGCGTTTCCGCACTTTATGCTCGATTTCTGCGAATTTTCTTAGGAAACGTAGCAAAAATTAATAAGCCGCGAACGTATCGTGAACGTCGAATTAAAATAAAAAGGACCAGAGATGCCTAGAGCAGAGATCGGAATTGATTTATCACCGAGCGCGATATTTAAAGCCGACAGCGGCGAGCGGGCCCGCGTTCAATGCAAATGTATATAAAAGGGCGGCCTTTCGCAGCGCTGCCGAGTAGCAGAATCCTAATTTTCCACTCTTTTGAATATCCCAATATTCTTTTTGGCATTGGCGTGGGGGGTAGGGCGGTCTTTCGAGTCTGTGGGGTTGGAGAAATTTTAATTCAGTACCGCTCCGGAGCGGTAAGGGATTCTGAAAGTGGCGCGCTCAAGGCTTAAGGCTTTCATCGTTTTAAGATTAAAACCGCATTGGAGCCGTCATATTTTTAAAAAGAATTAAATTTTTGTATTTATTCGATGCGTTGAGTCATTTGATATTTAAAATTTTCCTGTGTGAATTAAATATTTTTTTAATGTGAATATTTTTGTGAGCGCTGTATTTTATTTAATGTTGAATTTTATTAATTCATTTAAATATTCAAAGCTGCTAAAGTTTTCTGAAAAACTTCATAATATTAAATAAAAAATATTGTATTGGGCTTTTAGTGAAATGGAGTACGATTTACGAAAGAAAATTTCTTTCGATTAAGCGTCTGAGCCCTTTCACTCTTTTCGGATAACGTATAAATCTGACGACGTATAGTACTTTTGTGGGATCGTCGCCAGTCCGCTACACAGAAAGTGTTTCAGCATAGTTTTTAAGCTTTGCATATTAATGCGCCCACGAAGATCGACCCCTACCATTACCTCAAACCCTCACCATCATACTTTCCTATCGGTTATGAAACCAGAAGCAATATTGTCCTCTCTGGGGTCTCGATATTATGCATAACTTTTTTACGGTCACTTCAGCACTTGGCTGTTCGATTTTATTATTTCAATGAAATTAGAAGCAGCCCGATTAATTTAGCAGATGCAGATTTGCGGCTTTGATAGAAGCAATAGGAACTGGCGTCCGAACACGAAACGGTCCTTGATTTCGGTCCCAAAAGTTTTAATCCTTTATTCGCACGGCCTGGACTTGCAGAAAATGAAGTTTTAAGCTTGCAGCCTAACCTTAGGGTCTGAGACGTCGAATCCTACATATAAACCGAAGCCGAATCGTATATAGCCTGATCAATATAACTTTATCCTCGTCATGTTCGAAATTAGTTGCGTGTGGGAAAAGGTTTCCTCGTAATGTGTAGGGGTTAGAAATTTTCTTTATATATCGGTCATTTAATATTATAAATGATGTCATGGTTGATGTATTTCAGAAAATGATAAGCTTTTATCGCATGAATAGTTGATTGTTTGTTCCAATATATTTCAAACAGACTGAGTGTATGTAAAAGTAACCGTTTTTAGTTTCGAAAATTTTGTGATTGCATTACCTCGTATAATTATTAGAGTGCATTCTGTTTCGATCATGCCTATATCAATTAGTAAATCCAGCACGAAATGTTGAAGTATAATATAATACAATTGTTAGGCGAAATTTCATTTGTGCAGATGCATCCGGCGCCCTATTTCACCTGTCGCACGAAAACCGGAAGCTGCACTTCTCTTGTGTAATGCGGAACTTCCGGCTTTACTTCACGCCAAATTTCATTTTCGTATCAATGTAATTCTTTCTATTTCCTCACGAACATTTTCATTCACCGACATTTAAAAAAAGCATTACAAAATATGTAAAAATAACTTCACGTAAAAAATTAAATTGATTTTTAAAGAACCATTTATTGATCAATAATAAATTTACAATGTTTTTCAAAAATATTTTTATGTATGCTTACAAACTCAAGATTCTCAAAACACTTCGCCGGTACAATTTGCAGGCTTTCGAGCTTCTTAAGCCCATTTTCCCTATTATAAAGGCGGCTTATAAAGATGCAGACAGTTTCCGATGCCGATTAATCTGCCTAATGAATTCCATTATTTATCCTCGCGCATCCATTATTAGACTGTCTCACGCTCGGCTGAGGGCAGCCTCTTCTATGCGCGCGGTTCCTTCTTTCTGATGCCGGGTAACACCCTTACGAAACTAGTGTACGTATGCATAATGCACCAGCGAGTGTATTTACTTAGGTACTCGAGATATGTATGTTCTTGTAGTGTATAATTCACTGAGGAAGATCTAGTGTGTGTGTAAATATTTATAAGTGCGTGCGAGTCGCGTATAATTTTTCGATTCGCATTCTGAAAGCTCTTCTTCTTATTTCGCAGCCGAACGTTTGTGGTGCCGTTTGAGAACAATTTATTTATTTTTGAATTGTTTTTGTATTGATAATGCAATTTGGATATTCGGGATTATTCGGTTTTATGAGTTTCGAAAATGGTGTATTTTCCGTGGTATATGCCTATAACATGAAGTAATACATTAAAAAACTTTCGTGCAGCGGAAGAAGTTTAGCTAGTTTTATTATAGTTGAACTCGAGTAATATATCAATTCGGATGCGAAAAAAAGGTATTTTATTATACGTAGCGGAAGTCATCGATACTATTATGGTTATTTTATTTAAAGGACTCGTAATAACAAATAATGCTTACACTCATAATAAAATTTGAATTATCATATGTAAACATGAAAATAATTTACTCTCTACCTATCCGCAACGAGTATTTCTCCTTGTTAGCTAAAATACAATATCAAAATTCAGCACTAGTTAAAAGAGTCGTTAAAATATATAGGAGTGTCTCATTAGTGAGACTCGTTTACATTTTTAACGATCTAAGTTTTTCTTCGACTCAGTTTTTAGTTTTCTTTTACTCACCAGTTAGTTACTAAAAACAAAGTGAAAAAAAAAATCGAACTATCGTACTATTGTCTCGCGCCATTAGCGTTTCTTCGATTCGCAAAGAAAACAGATTCAGTCGTATCGGAACATCTGTGGTGTGATTTGCCCGAAGACAACTTTATCGATACATAAGTAGAACGGTGCACTACTTCTGTCTAGTTTGTTTCTAAGACCCACCCTCTTATTACGGATACAATATATTTCGAAGAGACGGGAGCTTTCAAAACAGGAGTGAGAGCAAGAGGATATCTCGTCGGTATAATAGACACCGTGCCCTCCATTTTGGGACCTCGTTGTATTTCAATTTCACTCCTGAATGTGCACTATCGTATTTTAATGGAACGTAATTATAGTTTAAACTCTAGACGTATTTCTATTTTTAGTAAAAAATTTAGAATAATCCAATTTTGTGTTTTGGAAAATGTTTTTTGTTTGTTACCGTTAATAATTACAATTATGATTTATAAAAAATAAATTGATATATATTAGAAATTTTAGAATGTTCAAGTTATAGTAAAACTCATATCGGTTATTTTTATTTTATATATTTTTCCAATACACGAAATACAATACATATTATAGTAATCTTTCTTGACCTTGCACCTCAAATACGATTTTCCACTTAAGAAAATTTGCCCTCTAAGCCGCTTGGTCTCTTGATATCTGGCTTGTGGCAAGTTTAAGCCTTACACCCCGCCTCCTGTTTGAAATAATATCCGCGGGTTGTTTTAGCGGCAACGACACTGCCGGGCGTCGTATTTACTCAATTCCCCTAACAAATGGTGCCGGCTCCGCGTCCAAGGTGTCAGGTGGAAGAACCGTTCTCTACATCCACTACGTACAGGCCAAGCACGTAAGCGTGCTACCTGTGCAAGGAGGCTACCGAGGGGTAAAGGTGGGTGACGTCCTTAATATATTGCTGTGGATATTTCGGGAGCGGCGTTTAATTCACTTTCTCGGGAAGGCGGTGGGCGGGATAGCAAGCCTTGACGCCAGTTCGCACCATAATTCAAGACTAATTCGAACGATAGAGTATAAAATAAAAACTATAACGGATTGTTTTATATTTGAATTTCAAATTAAATTCATCCGAGGTCTGTAAAAAAACGTTTAAAGATGTTGATTTATTCGTGCAAATGAAATATGCATGAATTTAGTAGACTAATTGAAACCGCGCACATGTGAAGTACACGTACGATTCAGATGTGCATTCGCTTTCGTCTTGATGTATGAATAGATCCCATCTTAGACGGATTTGAAAGGCAAGTATCGGGACAATCATGGTGCTCAGTTAGCAGCACGGAAGTTCCACCTGGTGAAGTTATTTGCATACATTATTATCACAGGTGTAGTGGGTGGGTTCCTGGAACGTCTTTCCTCTAGTATTGTCGGTCCGCAACTTGCCACTTCACACAAATTTCCGTGTGACAAAATACGTTCCCTTTGGGAAACCCGCCCAACTATCGAACTAACTATAATATAATTCGAATTTCAATTAAGATGAAATCGAATGCACGATACGTGCTTCTGCTGAATGTTAAATGTAAAGACTTGATCGGATCATTTTGTTTAGTGATAAATTATGATTTAACGTTTTCTGTGGGAATTGGTTGTATTTTGTATTATTAGCAAAAAAAGATTTATTCTTGTTTAAATTACATGTAAATTTATTTATATTTGTGAATAACCTTTTTTGGCTAAACATATTCCAATTATAATATCAAAAACAAAAACAAGTTTATGACGAAACAAAATAAAATCGATCAGTCCTACTAAAAAAGACACAATAATGAATTTTACCTATTTGTAAAAAAAACTAAACGATTTTCTAACATAATATTATATTACTGGATTCCGTCATGTTATTTTCCTGAAATATTCCTACGCGTATTTTTTTCGACTTCAATATTTATATTTGAACGAGAGCGCACACTCGATGTAAATTTGCACTTTAATATAGTCGGAAGGCGGAACCGTTTATGTGTTGCATTTCACGTAACCGTCGTCGCGCGGAAAAAGATGAAATGTGCGAAATTCCACCTCTTTGACAACTGCCTTCGCAAAAGATTCGTCGACTGTATGAGAGGTGTTGAGGAATATACTTTGGCACACGTACACGAAGAATTCCGCTCCGCCAAGAATGTCCTTCGTATATTGAATCACGCGTGACATAAATATGTAACGCACACGACGGCGAAAAGAAAATTTAATAATAAATCGAAGTATTACGACATTTTTTAAATAAGGTTGCGGGTGTTTAAACGATGAACCTTTGGACGTTTCAGTTTTATAGAAAAGTTGAAAAGTTCGACATAGAAATCTGTTTCAAGTTAGCGTGAAAATGGTTGGAGTGAAATTTTGTAGTTTACGGTTTTATGTTTCATATTTAGTGTGAAATAGGTTCTTCATGATAAAGTAAAATTATAGAATGTTGACCTTTTGACTAAAGTTAAATTTGAACTATTTAGTAGAATGTTAATATAACTTATATTGATCTATTCTTACTCTTGAAATTAGTTCTTTCCAAAGCGGTAAAGTGTTTCACATAAAGTTATAATTTTCATAAAATATCCATCGAAAAATACCGCAAATATTGCGTTTAATTAGAGATACGAGACCGTCCGCAACGCTTTCACCGAATTTCCCGTGGCTTTCCCGCAGTCCAAAGAAAAACTTTCAAGCGGAAGGTGGTATCCTTTGGCACCAGCGGTATCCCTTTGATGGTCCCTATAATTATGCGGCCACTCCGTGTCTCCGGCCGGCTACTCGTGCACCGCGGCCAAATTGTCTCACTAATTTAAACTTCAAACAGTTATAAACGGGAATTCGCAGCAATTTTACAATCTTGAGTTACCTGGCGGGTGGATTTTCGCGACGGGGGCAGCAGACCCTCTTCCCCCAGGATGGAATTCCTGGAGCGTTTCTTAATTGCGAGCCGGTAATGACGGGGACTCGAGCCGCGCCAGTTTGTTGTACTCGGCTATGATTAAACCGAGCACGTTTACTGACACGCATACATACATTCGCAAAACGACACAATTCTTTATTTTTTTAATGGGTGAATTCGTTAGAGTGCCCCGTTTCGTCCGTTGGCCGTACGTAATGACGGCAACTGCCGGGTCTTGGATATAAAGCGCATCGTGCATCGCGCAAGTTGCATCCAGTTTTAAGCTCTTCAAATGCACTCTAATTCTGTACCATGTTGCTAATTGAAATTAGATATACAATATTATATACTTCGTTCAATACATATGCGGTTGTGACATTATTTCATAATAAATTTATCAAACCAAAACAAATAAAATGTAATGAAAAAAAAACCGAAATTGTCTTCGTAACAGATACAACGCAATATATACGTTGAAAATTAATTATTTCTTGCGTTAATTTAATTGAATAGGTTTTTAAACGTGCCATCGTAAGCGAACGAGGGTCGGCTGGAAGCCGGGCACGAAGTTATGCAAACTTTAAAACGAGAAGGGAGTGTTGTCGGTTTCGTTGAAATTTATACATTTGATACTCGGCAGCCGTTTAAGTTTAAGCGGGCCCCCAGGAGGTGGGGCCCCATTGCGAGAAATTATTTGTCGGCGGGCCCAAACCGCTGATGAGGGCGCACTTTCAGCTTATTATTCTCCGGTTTATTGCACCGGCGATGCAACCGAACGGACTAAGCCGCGGCGCTAAATGTTATCGCTTTTTTGCCGCATAATTTTCACACTAATTACTGTTTACGCCGCGGCGGTGACTTTTTGCCATTTTCTGGCGAATATGTTTTCATTGTGTTGAGCAATGTGCGTTCGGTTCGCTTAATGAGCCTGTGGCAGATGAAGAAATAATGTTTTTTTTTTAAACGCGCGAGTTATTCATGGATCTGTTTCGGTTGGATAATTTATTTCGTTTTTTGCCTTTTGAGATATTAATCTGAATGCTGAATATCAAAAGAATCTTGAAATGAGTAGAATGCATTCGTACATAGTACCTAAGATATTTTTCATTAAATTTTTCCCCTCTTGTGATCTTCAGAGGGAGCATCCCTTCTATCGATGGTTCACATCCGTTTTTTTTCTTCAATACTAACTTTTCTCCGAAATGCAATTATTTGCATTTGTCACGGCAAGTATTTTTCATATTTGGCGAACATGAAAAAAATATGTAATTTATCAAAAGCAATAAGCCCACTGAAGCGAACGATGTCTTATTTTCGTTTGAGAAAATTCAATATAATTTATTCGATGGGGACTCACTTAAGGGAGAGGTCGTGTGACTTGTCAGCTGTCTACTTACACCGAGTTGGCCACAAAACATCCAACAAACGAGGTGCAAGGTAAACTTGTCACCCTCTATAGTTTCAACTCGGATGTTCCAACTTTATTGGGAAAAGTTACGTGTCCCTCATCTGACTTCAGGACTAAGCAAACTTTTGCATATTATGTGCCGTTTTCCTTTTTCTTTCGACGGAGGCAAGAAAGTTTTTTTTTACAGTGTAAAGAAAAAAGAATCTGTGGCTTGTAAAAATTCTTTCGACTTTTCAATGTTGATGCAAAATAATGTGGATTTCGCAGTTAATAACGCGCTGCGCGAACATGATTACGACACACTTTGCTTATAGAACGTCTATGATTTACAACTCATTGTTTGTATTCAGTATTAAGCCGTAAACACTAAGTGGCAACAGCAGGAGACAGCTCCTGTGTTTATGTTGCAAATTATATCACGGCTGTTTGTTTATTGATGACCCACCTGTCAAGTTGTCCGTTCGGGGCGGGGTATTTAACCCATCCTTGCGGTGCGTAGTACCCAATTGTCGAACGAGATTCGCACAGGAAAATACGATTTCAAACATTATTATACACCGAAACGCGCAATATCACGTTTCTCCAACATTAATTAAAATTTCGCGCGAAATATGAAACTTTTCCAACTTTCCGCCTCATCGAAAGGGACCGTAGCAGTAATGGGAGCACAATGCCCCTCCGTGATGAGCATATTGAAAATAGCAAAAGTAGTGGAGTTGTCGGCGGGATGCAACTACAACCCGGAATGCAATATGACGTGCCTTCCGGCCGTTGTGTCCGATGCAAAATATCAAATTATGTATGTGCACTACGTAGCACGGTCCGATCCCTTCCCACCGCGCCACGGACGCCGGTCTATCTCTACGTGTACGTGTTTTTTTTTTCGTCATGTTCATGCCCCCGTCAGTGCTGTGTGAATGGCTTCATTTGAAATCAAAGTACGGCAGCCTCGGGCTGATGTTTGCCGGCGTTGCGCCCCGTCAATATCGACGGGTTGCAAACGCCGTGCATAATCCCGACCGAAAATTTCGCAGAAGCCCAAATATCAATTCGTGTGTATTTTGGAAGTTTTCGGTTTCGCGATTATATTTTTTGGAATTGAAAATTTTCAGCGATATCTTTTCCGAAATGAATTTGTAAATTATTGTGATTCGTGGAATTGGAATTGCTTGATTTTTTTTTTAAATATCGAATGTGAAATTTTTACATGTGACTGATATATATTTTTATATTTTATGTTCCAGGTAAGTTATCATCAATGAATATTTGTTTTATGCGGAAAATTCGTAAGTTGTTTAAAATTTTAATTTCAAAAACCTATATTAATATTTTTCAAATAGAATGAAAGTAAACTTCAAATCGTTTGCTAGATATATTTGAATACAGGCGAACCTTTTCGATTTTCCATCTAGACACACGAATTATTATCATGGCAAATCCGAAGGTCAAACGGATAGGAGCGGTCGCGGTCTGGAGAACGTCCTTATACACACAATTCGCACACAATATAGAAACGGAGCACTGATTTATCATTGTGGACTCTGGCTGGGGGGTGGGCCGGCGATCGTCAAAGGTAAATTAACCCGACCGGGGCGCCGCCGTTCTGTTTGAACATTTCCAGATGTAAATGACTGCGACGCAAAAGGGGTTGGATAATCCCGGCCTACGCCCACCCACGACCACCCCCACAAACCACCGCCTTTAGAAAAGAGGCATATGGAATTGGCGGACCTTCGGTTGCATCGTTGTCCTCGACTTGCATTGGAATCCACATTCCGGGCGCTGAAAATTCGACGTTCGCGCCCCGGTTAATATTGCGGGTCCAATATGCGGCTTTGACATGCGAGCGAAATTAATATTGGGACACGTTCAAACGTCCGCGATTCGGGTGCCCGTTCGCGCGGAAAACCGACGCCAAATTGTACGACGCCGCCTCGCATATATTGGAGTCGGCGTTCAAAAGTACGTTCCGGTCTCGATTTTGTGGTTATTCGATCGTTCAGAGATGTCCCTTTCAAAATTTTAATTTAAATCGTGTTTCGCGGGGTCGGGAAGTTATTTTATGTGTGTATTTGTATTGATTTTTCTTGGATCACGGCCGTGTTTTTATCATCGCGAGAATGCGTAAAAAGCTTCAATAATAAAATCAAGCATGGTCAGTTGACTTAGTTATCTAGTCTTGCGTGCGTAATACGGCCGGAGAAAAGGATTAAATCGGTTTACAGTCCATTAGCAAAACCTTTTATGGCGCTAATCTACTGTACACGATGTTCTAGTACAACTTCATATAATTCGAATTATATTTTCAGCAAGATATACTCTCTAAGCGTTAATCGGCGATGAAAAAAAAACAACTACAAATAACGAAAGCGCATTACGGCCGCGAGACTGTAACACGTCTGAAAATAGGCGACAGACGTATTTTCGCTCGAAAATAAACTACATGAAATAAATAGAAAAAAATCTGGAAAAAAATCCTTATTCGTCGCGACGCTCGCCACGTCGTCGTTATTCAATTTACATGCAAATGTGGGACCCCCGGGCTGTCGATACAGAGATATCTTATAGCGACTATCCCGTGAAAAAGTGTTTCGCTCGAACGTGTATTTCACCCACGTAAATATACAATCCGTCCAAATAAATATCGCGATATACTCTTGTGCGGCATTCACTCGTTTGTGTGTGCATAATACAGAGTTAATGCGACACGTCAGGCACAGACAAAACCGAGACGAAACAATAGGCATCTGATGTAATAGCAGCGGGTGCGGATCAACACCACGACAGCCTGCCTATCCCGTATAACAATAACTTCGATAAATTACAGTGCAACTTTCGTTCAATGCTATCCTGATTCGTATGTTTTTGAAGCGACTATCGCACGTTAAATATCAATTTATCGCTTTGGAAAACGTGTCACGTGAAACAATGTTGCGTTTTGGGGGAAAATCGATGGCGAACTCACAATGGTGAGTGACCGTGGTGGAAATTTTTTCAAATCACTTTAATTAACACGTCAGTCTTTTACGGTGGGTACAGACGCGAAAATGGTCCTTTCAGCGGGCCGCTTTTTGCACAAAGAAAATTATGAACTCTTTTGATTCCGCGGCGCCGCTGATGAAATTTCACTATTCAACAACGGGCGTTGAATGAGCCCTTTGTTTTGCTTTCACTTTGCAACAACTTTCGTTCTACGTCGGTGACGTATTACGTTTTTCATTAACGCGTCCACAGTGACGCTTAATCGTTAGTTTATTGTGTGCCAAGTGCGCGATTTCTTTGTCCATTCGATGTTTTATTTTTACGCTCGCTTTCATTCGTGAATTAATTAACTCTTTAAATTGCAGTTGGGTTCTTTTTCGTCGCTTTTGATTCAATATTCATGTAAATTATTCATTTTTCTTTCATTGCTGCAAGAGATTTTGATTAATTCAAAAGAAACAATGTTGAAAAGATTTTTTTTAATTTAATTTAAAAAAAAATAATTTTTAGCACGCCTAACAACTGTAAACGCATCCAACAATTCACATGCAATATTAACGAATTCTCTGCTGATGTATTCGGGTATTTCCGCGTAAAAAGCATGTTAATCCATTTACGTACATAAATATTGTCACATGCGAGCAACAACGAGCCAAAGCACACAGTGGATGGATTGACAAGGCGTAGCGTTTGCGGCATCGCGTAAATAAACCATTATCGTGCGACATAATCTAATTGAAGTACACAATAAAGGGCTCCGATCGAGTGCCTCCATCAAGATCCCACCGACCGGGAAAACATCTAGGCGGTTTCTTGTTGACACTTTCGTCGGAGATTTAATATTTATAAAGCCCTTTCGCGTCTAAGGGAAACGTGATATACTATTAAAATGTATAGGCTGTCTAACGATGACAAGCGAACACGCTGAAACATTGTATGCTATGTTGTGCGTAAAAGCGATAGAAAATTCTTAATCGCATAATATTAAATATTATGAGACTGAATAGATTTCAATTAAAAACATATGATCTTTGAATATGCATCGTATTAAATTTCAATTTTTATTTAACTGAACATGTTGAAAACCATCAATTTTTTTTACTTATTTTCGAATCGCGAGTTTATAAATTCAATACATGAATACAAATCAACGAAACTCAGCATACAAGATCGAATCATTGAAAAAATATGATAAACACGAACGGATTTTTCAATCGGATGAAAATCGAACGCCCCATTCTAGCAAGACGATTGCGACTTTCCGATTTCCGGCCCAGCCTACACCAACACCGACGCCGAACCTTCTCCGACACACGCACCCACGCGACCGGTACATGCATGCGGTAACAAAGCCATTCCGAAACGTTGACGCAGGTGAGTAAATTGACACGGCGAAGAGGCGAGGGCGACGCGCCAAACAAAGGGTTTTTGTTGGGAGCCGCAGAGGCGCCCGAAACCGCGCTGTTTGCGCGCCGTCGCGGCCTCGTCACCATTGTCGGTGCTCTTGTGTAAATAAAACGTATAGGAGAGCAGGCATAGCCAGGTTTTCGGGAATGTGGGGGTCGTAGGTGCGGGATGTGCTCGTTTCGATTGTCGGAAACGAAGCGTTTTTCACGCGCGCCGCGTCAAAGGCCTCGTTACGCGGAATGCGCGATAAAGTGTGTGCGTAGATGGCATCTACGCAGATGTCGGATTTCGTGTTAATTGGTTCAATTTTCGTGGTTTCGTAATATTCATGCTGTCGTTTTTAGTTGAAAATACACCCGGGTCTCGTATAACACGGTTTTATATAACACGGTTTTATGTAACACGGATGTATAAATTGTGGCATATTTTTTATACGACACGCTTTATATAACACGATTTCAGGAAAAAATTAATATCTTTGATTTGTACGTCTATGAAATGTGCCATGACAATAAATTAGAAAGTATTTTTATTGAAAAGGATCCTATAATAGAAAGAAGTTCGAAATTAAAGAGGGAATTACAACAGATTTTGGAACCTTATAAGCAAATACGTAAAGATTTATACGCTAAAAACAGACAATCGCTTATTACTGAATTTTCGAAGACTAAAACCACAAGAAATCCAAAGTCCTCCGATGATGAAAACTTACAACCGATCTCTAAAAAGAGTAAAACATATAGAATTCTAAGTGATAGCGATGATGAATGAATACTATGTTATATTATTAAAGTTTTTTTCAATAAATATGTAAATATATATTTGTTTATTTAAAAAAATAAAGCACATATTCATATAAACTATCTATGATTTTTTTTTTGGAACGTGAACCCTAATTTTTTATGAACTTCAAACCTTGTATAACACGGATTTGCATTACACGATGTTTTTGTAGAACCATATGACCGTTTTATACGAGGCCCAGATGTATATTCATTTTTTCCATACATCGAAAAAAACTTGTATTGATAAGGAAGAACCTGTAATTACCAATGCGCTATTAAATCCATTACATGAAAATAAACAGAATGGTGAAATTACACCCTCCATCGAACATTTATCACGTCAAACGGTCGTATCTGAAAAACAACTCCGGTCACAAATCCGAAATGACTAATAGAGATTTTTCCTCGTTGACAACGTCCACTCAGAAATATTATTGACACGGAGCACAATTGACATGATTGCATGACAAACGTTATCGTCTCCGGGACTATGATATTATAACCAATTAACCGAGAGACCGTTGTTCGCCAATTGATGTACGTATTCACAATACAACGAGTACATTCATGTAAGTACACGAGGTCAAAGCCACCGACAATAAAACCCGCATTGGACGTAACGAGCACTCGTGTGATGCTCGCGTCCAGATTCGAAACGCTTTTTGTGAAATAATACTTTTTTAATGCTTCGTCGTCATATGCACCCTATTTAACCGTATGAATCGATAAATGAAGTTCATAAATGGATGATGATTGCTTTTTATTGATATAATGATACCGTCTGAAAGGAATGGCTTTAAAAATTCAACAAAATTATTCGAGTACTGATTGTAAGCTTTTTTAGAAAATTGAAGAACTTAATACTTGAACCATTAATGGTTTGATAACCGTAGAACTATTTGATGATCTTAAATCATTATATTTATCAATCGACTACCATTTACTATTATATAGTAAATGTATAATGGTATAGTGGTATAATGGTATGGTAATGGTATAATGGTATGGTAATGGTATAATGGTATGGTAATGGTAAAATGGTATAGTCTTTGGCAGTAGGAAATATTCGAAAATTTAAGTGTTTTAACTATTCTTAAAAACTGAATTACTCAAACCATTGCTGATTCGATGATGATAAAACTATCAAATGATCTCAAATAACCATATTTATCAATCGACCCTAACTATTTTATTTCCTTCTTTGGAATTCAGAAATATTTGAAAATGTAAATATGTTCAGAAAAAAATACTAAATAGTTGAACCATCGCTGATTCGATGACCATCAAATGATATGGTCATCGATGGTGGTCGATATTATTTATCAATCGACCACCTTTATCTTTGGCAATCAGAAAAATCTATTCTCATAGAACGGAATACTTATACTAACATCAGTTTGATGACCTTAGAACAATCAAATGATCTCAGACCATCACATTCATCAATCGCTCCCCTTACTTCTTTATCAATCAAAAATATTCAAAAATCACTCCAAACACAAAGATCCTCTCCAACAAAGTTGCACTAAACACAAACCGAGACACGAAACAGAGATCGCACTTAACTGCCGGTTGATGCATGCGTCGTCCAAAGTCAAAAGTCGCGGTCGTAAAATCGCCAATCGTACGACCGAGCGCAATTTTCGCCGTAAACACATCGCAGGGAACGAGCGATGCGTATACGTTGTCCGGTTTTATTTGCGACGAGCTTTTTAGTGTCTTTGTGGACGAAAGTGCATAAATTTGCGCGAGTGCATGCGCTGAAAAGTGCATCGGGTCCGATTTAGCGAGTGCAGCTGTGCCGTTGATCGGCCTCTATGATGTTGGGCCGTTTTCTATTTCTGGGTTGTTGGATTATTACATTACCGAGAAATTCAAGTGTGAAATATTATTATTATTGCATCATTTACATGTTCTGGTTCTGCGGATGTTCACTAACAGCAAATTTATACAACGAATGTTGACCCCGGAAAGTTAACCTCCATGATTTTCTTTCTGGATCGTTTCTAATATTAGTGTTTTGGCCTCAAACGGCCTTCGTTCCCAGAACTGTAGAACGAAACTATTGAAAATTTGAACTTTTGATTTGAAACATTGCTTGCTGAAATTTTAATGTTTTGTTTAAATTGGGAGTGAGCATGGAACATGAATCATTTCTTGTATTTAAGGAATGATAACTATTTACTTTTTAGGTTAATTTTGTATCCAAAAAAGACACTAGGGCCTATTTTCGGGAAAAAATCTAATGTTCCCATGTAAACGGAAGTAATTATAATGAAATTCTCTAATTTTGAAGATTCACAATAACAGTAAAAAAGAGATTTTTAAACCTCGAGAATTCACAATCAATGCAATCTCACACATTGAACTTCTTTCATTTGTAATTTTATTAGATCTTATTTCTTCTAAAATCTTTAAAAACCATGATAAATCTTATTTTCGGAGTAACACGACATTTTCAAAAAAACACGGTACCTATCAACTTAAACACATTGAAGAACCAAAAACCACCACTCTCCAAAACAAAACGGACCCAAACAACCGTTCCTCGCGATAAACCCGCACTAATAATTACATCATGACCGGATACTGATAGGTGTTTAGCTCCACCATCACCCATCCTTTCAAAACACATAATAACATATAAATACGACTCGTTTGCCGCATTACATTACAACTCACCTACCGTCCGTACTACTGAAAGCCGCGAGTTATTGCCTCGGTATGCGTGTGGGTTCGTACACGACGTGTACACATGTGTGTATAAAATAAGTGTATGTGTATAAAATAAGTGTATGTGTATAAAATAAGTGTATGTGTATGATAACACGATTTATGGCCCATTGTCAGGGGCGTCGTATATCAGATGAACGTTTTTAACTTAACGGCGAGCGCGAGCATACAGACGTGAACAACTGCGACTTCTTCTACTGTTAAGGATCGAGCGGTAGCAGAGGTCGTCAATCTTGGGGTCTTTTGTGGATTTATTTGATTGTTGTTGTACCTTTGTCGTTGTGTATTGAGATTTTTTTTGATCTTCTTGTTCGGTGATTGTTGTATGTTATGGTTTTGTACATGTATGCTTATATATAATAGGTTATACGTTTTGAATTCGACATTTTAAACTTTAGATTCGAGTGATGTAGTGCTAAAAAAAAGTAGTGCCGAAATATTGTTCCGGATTTTTATGGCTCCACTACACAACTGGCATTCGATCATCGGAAAATATTAAGACCACTTGTAGATTTACTTCTATCCTTCTCCCTTAATACTACAGATGATAAAATATAATAGTTAGTTTCATAAAAAGGACAAATGGGCTTTTTTAGAAAATAAAACAAACAAAAATTTTTCTTCAGAAAGTGATACATATTTTATGATGTCTATTGGGTTGGGATAAAAAAACTCAAATAATTTATCAAAAACTTCGTTTTCAAAAATTCTAGAGGTTCTTTCCAACTGTGGGTCCTGTAGTGAGATGTTTAAAAGGTTAAATTACTTACTATCTTTACTATCTCCATTTCAATATCTTGACTCACAATATCCAAGTGTCCCATTAAAATCAACTCAATCTCAATCGACCCATACCCAAATGTCCTCTTCCTTGATAAGCAATTGTTACTTTAACTTACAACTCAACGCATATTGGAAACGAGATCATTCAACAGAACCAAACTGTCGACTTCCACATTTAGACATGACCCACTTCATAACAAAAACAAAACAGTTGCCGACCTCTGTTCAGCAGAGAAGAGCTTTCTTAGCGATCGCACGTACCAGATACGACGCTGCGACGCCACCGAGAACGGTGCTGAAAATTTATATGCGACTTGACGTTTTCAGAGACTCTTGTCCATCATCTTCTTGGACGTCCATTTATTTATCCGAAAGGCCATTATATGCAGTCGTGACTGCATCGTTTCGCCGATACAGCCGGAAGTTTCAACTTTCTCAACGCTCATATTTTGCATCGTTAATGTTTCAATTCACATGGTCATCATAATATTTTTTGAGATGAAAACTTCTTAAATATAAATTTAACGTTTAAACATTTTTTTTTAATAGAATTTACTGAGGAAAATTTGTAGAGATCAAACAGAACTGTAATCGACTTTGAATTATTAGACTCTAACTTGGATTCTATGTTTAAATTTGAATTATACAAAGTATAGTAAGAATTTTAGTATACGAGATCATTAGATTATTCGTTTGCAGTTGAATCGAGTTGGTGACTTGACGGACGACTCGTGTATTGCTCGGTTGGCGAGTTAAGTGACGTTCTCACAGCAGGTGGCGTTCCGCTCACGGTTCAACAATTGACAAACGACTCGTCCTGCGAATAAAGTGTTAAATTTATGCATCCTACGCAAAATTACGGTGAAAATATGACGTTTGAATTTACAGCAGAACATTCGAATAACATAAATCTGATTAAAACATCTGCTGCGAAGTTGATTCGCTCGCGAAATTGTTGATTCGAAAATATGGTCGTTGTGTGTTATGTGACGTTTGTGTTATCGCGTTTTTTTGTGAAATTTGAGGAATATTTGACATCTACATCAAAATGATTTTTTTAACTGACGACTCAACTTCTAAAATGAAATGTTTTATGACTCACAAAGTCAAGCCTAGCGTTTGAAATTCTCAACGATATTTTTGACCAAATTGCGACACTCTGGTCTGAGAAATGCAAGTCTTTCCTAGCATCCATAGATATATTGTAAGACACATCAACTGTCATATTTGACAGACGACATAAAACATTTAGGTTTTTCAATAAAACCTACAAAAGCAAACACACCAATATATGACGTTAATTTTTTACAAAAAATGCAAGATTTTTTGCGCTTTTCATGAAAAATGCAATTACATAATATATATTATTTAAAAAAAAAAAGAGTAAATGGCGTTAAATGAATTTTTTGCGTTTTTCATAGAAATCGCGATCATAAAAAGACGTACAAGAATCTTTCATTATATTATCAGAAATTTGTATCCCAGTGGTGCTGTGGAAGAACCACCGTTTCACCACTATTTTACCAGCATTCCAGCGGTTCCATTGCAACACAAAGAGTTAACGAAATAATAAAATAAATCCAACGAACGCTAAATGTTTAAGATAACGCTAAAATCAAAGTGGTGTCGAAATGGAACCACTGGGATACTAGGAAAAAACTAATAAAGTATCAGTTCATTTTCTATGATAAAACTTTTAGCAAACTATCACTACGATGAAATGAAAAACATTTCGTCCCGAATCACATTACAATAAATTTCACGTTTTATTCAAAACGATTTTCACACGCCCGTCAATGCTCAACCAGCGAAAACGTAATACCACTCCGCAACGTTCAATCAATAGAAACGAACCCATTTTGCATACGCAGCATTCAACATCCACGTCCCGGATCGGGACTCAATCGGGACTCCCGATTGAAAACCACACTCCAGAAACGTCAAAGCGAGCAACGCTCCAAGTTGACGCGCAGACTCGAGTGACGTTCGCAATTGCACCGGCGGACAATGGCCGTCGATCACCCTGCCGACGGCCATGTTCGAATTCGAAATTCGAAATTCGAACTTCGCGCGAAACGCTTGTCGATTCACCGTGGCAGATCGGCGGTGTATTTATCGCGAAACGCTTAAATATTGCCGGCACGCGTCGCCACTGTGTGACAGTCGGCGCGTTTTTCGTTTTTATTATTCTTTTATGTATTTCGTTTTGTTTATTGTCGGATTATTTAATATTCGTGTACGCGCGCCGCTGGTTTCCTGGGGCGTAGAGCGGCGGCATCAATCGCTTTCGGAATGGGCATCAAAAGGAATTTGGGCTATCTATTGGGATGTGGATCGAATTGTTAATTTTTTTTTATATACGATTATTTGATGTTTTAAGTATGGTGTTGAATCATTTTATTGTTGCTATGCATAGAGTGTTTAAACAGATTTTCTGATAGTTATGTTAAAATCATGTGAATATTTTTTTCGAATACATTATAAAATATAGCTACGCTTCATCGTCATCATATGCAAGTTATATAATATCCGCTGCGAAATAAAAACTTTTAGATATTTATCGAAAGTTAAACCTTTTTTTCTTTATTGCGTATTGATATGGTTAGGCTTGAACAATTTGAATACTAAAAAATACTTATTGTCAAAAAGTTTCATTACAATACACGCATATTAACATACGTAACTTTTTACTAAATTTATTTGAATTTACATAGTTTTTTTTCATTCGAGTAATTTCTAAATCACTCATCCATCGTTAATTCAATTTTTTATATCACATTAAAATATTTTAGACAAAATTAGATATTTTTTAATTCGAGTACCATATATTATATTATCAAATTTCCATATTCCTAACATTATCAATAATTGATTTCAACCCAAATTCTCACAATTTTTCTCACTTTTCCAAAAATATCCGTTACATCTCCATACATCTAACATCCCCTATATATAATAGCGGATTTCTGTCTGTCTGTCTGTTCGTCTCGATGACACTCGCGATTTTTTTTAATATATTTTTTTATGATGGATGATGATGATGAATGATGATGGATGATGATGATGTATGATGATGGATGACGATGGATGATGATGGATGATGATAGATGATGATGATGGATGATGGATGATGATGGATGATGATGGATGATGCGTATACAGTTAACTTCTATAATATGATGCTTATTACCTACTGCCTCTGGCTTCACCTATATTTCGTAATCATGTCAATAACAAATGAAATGGTTTAATTAATTAAATATTAAATATTCAAATCTTGTACGAGCATTGGGTAGCTTCTACTTACCTCTGACTTCGACTTTAAACAAATAACAAATGAACTATTTTGATTTTATTAATTAAATATTAAATATTCAAATCGGGTACACATTACGAGTTCATACAATCGGGTTTTCACATTTTATCATTTTCCGTTTCTTAACAAAACCACAGCCGATGTTAATAACATCGGACCTATATACTAGTCAAACATAATTTTCACTAAAAAAAAAAAACAAAACAAATCGACCATCAACGAAACGACTCACACGAAACAAAACACCGAAAAAGACCCCAAAAAGTGGAACACACAACTGCGCACGGTGGCGCAAAGGAAGGAAGCGAGGTCACGAGCGAAATTCACGTAACCCGACGATATAATAAAGGGTCAGCAGCCGTCGGCGTGCAAAGTGTTAAAATGTCAAAGAGGTGTCAGCCGGCGACAGGTCGCCGTCTAATTGTAACAAATGTATTGTTCGCGTGCGCACGAGGATTACCGCGCCGCCATTGTCACGCCGTCACGCGACGCCAATGGCTGTCGACGCCGATATGGCCCGTATACTGAACGCGCTAGGATTGACGTGAAATATGTCGGCGTATTGTGATTTGGATATGTTGGAGTTAAACGGTGTCGTTGTTTGTTGGGAATGTTCGATTGATTCATGGAATGACGGTACATGACTTGCGATTCGAGAATGGTTCGTGTTGGATCGGGACTTTGTGATGATCGTTAGGCCAGGCGCACATTTGCAAATTGATCGCGTGCAATTGTTTGGTGAAAGACGTTCGAACATGGTTACGTGCAACTAATGGATTTGTTGCGAGCGCAACCATGTTCGAACATGCGTTCAGCGGTT